>OX442353.1:33078980-33096480 GCA_949357725.1 Hyperoplus immaculatus | reverse complement strand
AAAGCAATTAAGCAGTTGCCTACAAAAATAAATTAAAATAAAATATTTAAACTTTAAAAAAAGAACGACAGACAGGATAATTTAACATTTACAAAGTGAAAGTGTGTGTGTCTATGTGCTATCTATCTATCTATCTATCTATCTATCTATCTATCTATCTATCTATCTATCTATCTATCTATCTATCCAAATATCCATCCATCCATCCATTCATCCATCCGTCCATCCACAGTATAACTCCCGTACAGTTATCTTTTTTATTCCCATCTTCCTGCCTGTATCTGAACGCATCATGACCCGGAAACTGATGGTTTGTTGTGAGCAGGGAGAGGCGCGTGCACCTCTGTCTCCTCTCGCTCATTTTATCATCACAAAGTTATTTTCAGACACTTTTATAATATTTAATCTATCGGTAACAAACCTGGCAATTTTCACACGCATGCGCAGACGAGTTATCCGTGAAGAGGCGATCATATTTCCAAGGTAACGATAGCAACGGAATTAGCTTAGCATAATACACTTCAGGTAGCCGTCTGTTAAAGGCGCAGTCAGTGATTCTGGAGAACGCTTGTTGTCAAAATCAGTGAATATCTATCACTATCCGCTTCTTGTGCGTACTGTGTGTGGGTGTGTGCTGAACAAATCCAGCCTAGGCTCTGTAAACGGGCATGTTGCTAGCTATGATGTACCAGCTGTCTTTACATAGCCTTTGTTTACATGCCGGTGTCGCACCGAAAGCTGTGACCTGTCAGAATGTGTGACCCTAGAGGGCGCTGTTCTTATTTCTTAACTAATTTCAATAGACTGTAGGCCTATAACAACCCAGTGTCACAGTGAAATGTTTTAATAAGTATGTTGGTCCACAGCTGAAAACATAGTGTAAAAAAACAGCCCTGCAATTGAGAGATTATTAAGTTGTTTGCTTCCAATTTAAAATTATTGCGCAGACTCAGTGGAAAAAGTATAGCCTACACATTTCACTGTGATGGGTAACTAGGTTGGTTATTCACCTTTTAAAAAAAAAACAAAAAAACAATCTGACCATTTCCGAGCCAATTTTGAGAAGCTTCTACGATTTGCGCAATGGACCAAAGTTTTTACGTAGCCTATATGGTTAATCAATAAGAACAGCGCCTAATTCTTGGGTCACGCATTCTGACAGGTCACAGCTTTCGGTGCAGTTCCTAGGCCTAATTCATTAAACCTGTGTGTGTAGAATTTTGGGTTTTATTTCCTAGCAGATTTTGTAGAAAGTAATTATAATATCCATAAGTACATTTAATTTAGTGTATAATAGCTGAGAACAATTATTAGAATTATTATTTTTTCCCTTAGAAAGGGTCTCTTATATGTCCATATTTCTGCATATTTTGGACCAAGGCCTAGTGCCGCCATCTTAAAAGTGTCATAGTTGGAATGTCATCAGGTGCATTGTTTAAAATTTTAAATTGTTCTTGTCCTTGAAGGCCACTGTAGCTTCTGTTATTATTCTAAAGGGTTGGGGTTACCCAGGGAGCGTTGCATTCTAGAACTTTGTAGAACTTTCTTGATGATGTCATATTACACACTGCACCTTTAAATTGTGCTTTTTGAATCATGCAAATTAGAAATGATATTTTTCAACATTTCAACTACATGTTCTCACCAAAAAGAAGACCAAAATAAGTCACGTTTTGTCATTTCTTTTTATCTCTAAACCCAAAGCAATGAATGTGTTTTTATTTACAGTTTTCTCTTAATCTGAATTCTGAACGGTTTAAAAAAACATCTTAAATCTTACCTCACCTTAAAGACCTACTTCACCGGTGGAAATATGAAGGTGTATTGAACTCTGAGATCCTATGTAGTATAAATGTGCAAACATTTTAGAAATCGGTTCATCCTAGCCTGAGAAAAGGCAGAAAGAGTGTTTTATGGTCTCACTGTCTAACCCTATATTTTCCCATGTGTGACATCACGCATAGGAAAATGTAGGGTTAGGATTAACAGGACAGCTGGGCCAAGGGAAGACTGAGGGAAGACTGAGGGAAGAAAAACGTCATTCATTGTATAGCGATTTTATAATGATATGATTCCGTTTGGGTGAAGTATTCCTTTAAGCTGTAGGAACCCTGTATTGTAAAACCAGTTTGATAACATTGTGTTTGTGTTGCAGGATGCTCCGATTAAACCGGTTTCAGTCGACACAAAGTGGACGACGGAAGACTTGAAAAATTGTCTTGGAAGTCACAGTAAGCAGAAGAACTACGAAATACACGTTGTTTTTAGCTTTTAAAGTGCGTTAAGGAAACAAACTTACTAGTACATTTTGGAATTTAAGAAAAAAAAAAACTTTTTGGACCATGTCGGACCTTCTGATCAATGTGTCTTATTCTGGTGACGACGCTCCACCGAGGCAGAGGGAAGAGCCCGTCAGCCAGTTCAGGAAAAAAAAGCGACTTCGGAAAAAGCTTCGGCAGTTACAATCGAAAGGCCTCCGCCACGGTGGTAAACAAACACACCACAACAACCACCATAGCGCAATGAGTGGCCAGTCCAGAAAGGGCCACCACCAACAAGCGCCTAGGCAAAATGGAGAATTGTTTACAACGCCGTCCACACACAAGGACAGGAGTTTACCTCACACTAGCAGCACAGAGAGCAACTCTGAGCCCTCGACCTCGGCCACACACAGCCTGCCTTCACTCACTGTCACCGTGGTCAACAACAAACATGGCGGAACATCACCGAAGGATTCTGTGGACAACGCAACTGCCTCCTCTTCTTCCTCGTCTTCTCCCACTGTGGTTTCGTTGGCGGACAATCGCAGACAATTTAAAGGTGCGTACCGAATAAACCTCCAGCTACTGCATAAGAGTGTTGATTATATTGTTAAAAATGGTGGAGTCATTCAGTGATTCTGGAGAACGCCTGTTGTCAAAATCACTGTATAAGAGTGTGATACAATATAGAAATGACCTACAGTATACCTTCCATTCTTAGAGTTGATTGTATTATTAATAAAGGTGCAGTGTGTAATATGACATCATCAAGAAAGTTCTACAAAGTTCTAGAATGCAACGCTCCCTGGGTAACCCCACCCCTTTAGAATAATAACAGAAGCTACAGTGGCCTTCAAGGACAAGAACAATTCTACATTTCAAACAATGCACCTGATGACATTCCAACTATGACACTTTCAAGACGGCGGCACTAGGCCTTGGTCCAAAATATGCAGAAATATGGACATACATGAGACCCTTTCTAAGGGAAAAAAAATAATTCAAAACATGTTTTTCAGCTATTATACACTTAATTAAATGTACTTATGGATATTATAATGACTTTCTAGAAAATCTGCTAGGAAATAAAACCCCAAATTCTACACACTGCAGGTTTAAAGGTGCAGTGTGTAATACCAGAATATTTCGTGGCATTCGAGGGCTTACATTTCTGGATTGCAACGCTCCCTTGCTACTTCCTATTTTCATAATTCTGATTGAGTATATTGTTAAAATGGTGGAGTCAGTGATTCCGGAGAACGCTTGTTGAAAAATTCACTTTTTGTCAAATTTAGTGAATGTCTCCTCACGATCTGCTACCTGTCCGTACTGTGAGTGCATGAGAAAAAATATATAAATTGTTAATACACAGCCTAGGCTCTGTAAACGGGCATGTTGATAGCCCCGCTCTGCCCCTTTGTTTACACACCAGTTTGACTGATTTTGACATCAAGCGTTCTCCAGAATTGCTGACTCCACCTTTTCAAGAGAAATAACAAAACAGAGACAAAAAATAATAATAATAATTACAATATTCTACCCACTAACCATCTTTTTTATTCAGTGTCTAGTGGCCATAAACCCGTATATTTTATATATCTATCTATATCCATTTCTACCAAGTCTGTTGTGAAAAATGCCAATAAAATCTACACACTGCTCCTTTTTAAGAGAAATAGAAGAACGAATATTCTACCCACCAACCTTGTATCGCACAACGACTCCTAAAGAGCCTCCATAATGGCGATAGTTAGCCTGCTGCTATCGGTGTATGAATGTGTGTGTGTGAATGGAAACGTGTGAATGGGAGCAGGTCTCCCTTGAAAAAGAGTCTCCGGTCTCAATGTGATTTACCTGTATAAAGAAATAAAGGGAAAAAAATAAATAAAAAAATGTTGCCCTAATGCCCTCTTCCTTTTCGTCTCTCAGTGTCTCATGGCCATAAACCCACAGCCCTGCAAACCTCCCTGGGAAACCCCGCCAAGTACGTGGCGATGGACTGTGAGATGGTGGGCACGGGGCCCAAGGGCAGCATCAGCCAGCTGGCGCGCTGCAGCGTGGTCTCCTACGACGGCGACGTCATCTACGATAACTTCATCAACCCGTCGGCGCCCGTCACAGACTACCGCACGCGCTGGAGCGGCATCCGACGCTGTGACCTGGTCAACGCCAAGCCCTACGCAGAGGCACGCAAAGAGGTAGGCACTAGGACAGCATGGTAGCACGATACTATAAGGGGAGTAAAGCCCAGTTCAGACCAAAGATTCGCCTTGCAACTGCTTGCAACTGCAACTCCTTGCGACGAGACCGCCGAAACGTTCTAAAACTGGACCTTGCGATTTGACATGTTAAATCTTCTGCGACGCCTTGCAACGGCTTGCAACGCGCTGCGACGAGCAGTTCACACTGCTGCGATTTCTCCCCCGCGACGTTCTAAAACCGTCTCGTCGCAAGCAGTTGCAAGGTGAATCTTTGGTCTGAACTGGGCTTAAGAAGGTAATGATACTAGCACCATACTATAAGGGTAGCAAAGAGGTAGGCTCTAGGACCATGTTGGTAGCACGATATTATAAGGTAGCAAAGAGGTAATGATACTAGCACTTTACTATGGGGTAGCAAGATATTCACTGATTTTGACAACAAGTGTTCTCCAGAATCGCTGACTGCACCTTTATATTAACAGCTTGTGTCTTGTATGTCTGTCTGTCTGTCTGTCTGTCTGTCTGTCTGTCTGTCTGTCTGTCTGTCTGTCTGTCTGTCTGTCTGTCAGATCCTGCGTCTGTTCATGGGGAAGGTTGTGATTGGTCACGCCATTCACAACGACTTCAAGGTTCTGAACTACTGCCACCCGGCGCCTCTGACCCGGGACACCTCGCGCATCCCGCTGCTCAACACCAGAGCCGGCTTCGCTGAGACCGAGGTCGCCTCGCTCAAGAGACTCACCAAGAGGATCTTCAACCGGGACATACAGGTGGGGCTCTGTCTGTCTGCCTGTCTGTCTGCCTGTCTGTCTGTCTGTCTGTCTGTCTGTCTGTCTGTCTGTCTGTCTGTCTGTCTGTCTGTCTGCCTGTGTCTGTCTGTCTGTCTGCCTGCCTGCCTGCCTGCCTGTCTGTCTGTCTGTCTGTCTGTCTGTCTGTCTGTCTGTCTGTCTGTCTGTTCATCTTCAACAGGGACATACAGGTGGGTGTGACTATACATTACCCCACCATCCCAACCCAGAAACATTGGCAAGACAAGCCAAGTTTATTTCTATAGCACGATTCAGACACAAGGCCTTTGAAAGTGCTTCACAGGGGCAGAAATACATCAAGTATAGAATAGACTGTAACGCCCATTGATCACACGAGACTCCGGCTCCTCTTACTGATGCTTTAATGTCGCATTATCACACCGTAGAACTACAATACAGAAATGAAATTAGCTCTACACACATACAATTATCCAAGACCACATAAATAACTCACGGCAAATAAGAATGAAACAAAAACACAATACTAACCACTTTGCCTGCTTGTAGCCAATGGGGTTAAACGTTTATCTTGCTTCAGGAAATCTTGGATATAAACCTTTAGAAATAAAAACGTGGCTTGTCTGCCGCTGCTCCGTTAGCTTCTGGCAGCTTCCGGGTAAAAACAACGAATAAGACCAAGAAATAAAACAACAGGTACATTTACAAGAAATAATACGAGAGTCCACCTAGAGGTCAAAAACTGAATTACATATAATACTTCACAGAGCAGGAAAACACTGCCTGCAGTTACATAGACATTAGAAAAGTGAATGAGGAGAAATAAGACGGAGGTGGCCTTACAGGAACATACAGGTGTGGGACTTTCTTACATTTTTTTATTTTTTTTAAATATATTTTTTGGGCATTTTTATGCTTTTATTGATAGTGTAGAGACAGAGTTGAAATGGGGCAGAGAGGGGAGTGACATGCAGAGAATGACCGCGGGCTGGAATTGAACCCGGGTCCGCTGCTGGCCGAGGCCCATGGGGGGGAGGGACGCCCTACCAACTGAACTAAGGGCGCCCCCACACAAAGTTATTTTGACAAAGTATTCTCCAGGATTGCTGTATCCACCTTTTTAATTTCAGTAATTTTGTTTTGTTTGTACTGTCTTGTGTCTTGTATGTCATGAATATAAAACTAGAAATCCCCAAAAAATATATACAGGTGATACTCGTATTATTAGAATATCATGGAAAATGAATTGGAATTGAGGCAAGAATTCATGCAGAAGGGCCCAAACCAAGTACTGAGTACATATGCATGATTACACTTTATAGAGGGCCGACATTTCTGTTTTTTAAAATCCCTTTTTTATTGATTTCATGTAATATTCAAATTTTTTGTGATTTTGAGTTTGGGGTTTTCATAAGCTGTAAACTATAATAATTAAAATTATAACAAATAAAGGCTTGAAATACCTCACTTTGCATGTAGTGAGTCTATATAATATATTTTTTTCACCTTTTTAAGTTGAATTACTGAAATAAATGAACTTTTGAACGATACTCTAATTTTTCGAGTTTCACCTGTATACATAAAATAAAATGTCCTCTCGTCCTCTCTTGTGTGTTCTCAGAAAGGGCGTAAGGGCCACTCATCAGTGGAGGATGCCAGAGCCACCATGGAGCTCTACAAGGTGGTGGAGGAGGAGTGGGAGAGAACGCTAGCCAACACGCGCAAATAAAAGAGCTTTTAAAAAAAAATAAGATTTTAAATCTTTTGGGGCATTTTTCCATGTGTTATTAGATAGTGAGAGAGTGGAGGGAGACAGAGATGAAATGGGGGCAGAGAGGGGAATGACATGCAGAGAACGACCCGGGTCTGCTGTGAAGAGGACTGAGACTCTATGGTACACGCTCTAACCCCATACAACTTTTAAAAGTGTAAATTGACATTTGTTCCGGCAAGTTCGTGCTTTGGACTGACGGAGAAAAATCAGACTGTTCCCCTGTCGGTTTGATATGTGAATGAAAATAATCAGAGGAAAAACTGAACCATTAAGCAAACTGGAATAGCGTCTAGTTGACTGAAAATACTTTAAAAAAAATCACTTTTTTCATTGGAGAAGAATATGAAAACTTTGCTTTGAGCTTCATTTTTGAACAGTTGCATTGTTTCTCAGGTTTGTGTTTGTGTTTAAAAGGTGCTACTGCCTCTAGGGGGTGGAAACGTGTTCATTCCAACATTACAAGAACATCAGTGGTCCCTGGATGTGTTCAAAAAGCCCTACTAACGTCCTACTCATACTAAAAGCCCTACTAACGTTCTACTCATACTAAAAGCCCTAGTAACTTCCTACTCATAATAAAAGCCCTACTAACGTCCTACTCATACTCATTTTGACGTCAATTTGAGTATGTTGTGGTTGTGTCTGCGAGTTTGTGTAGGCGAGAAATGCCCGGATGAGTACTTACTTCCGGGAAGATTTTGTGTATGGATCGATAGGTTACTTTTCCCACTCAACCGCCCCACAATGCATTGCGTCTTTTCAAACTTCTGTAAACTTCAGTGTAAACGGTCCGATGACCCTCGCATACACAATCGATCGTTAAGTAGACAGTATGTAGTATATACATGTTGAGTATGTATGTAGGAGGGAGGACGTTAGTAGGGCTTTTCGAACACAGCCCCTGTTTATGGCCTCATGAATCAAAAAACCAAAAAGTTTGAAGCCACCATGGTAAGTGTTTGTTATGAAGCACAGTTAACCCACTATGGTTTATGTTCGTCTCCTCACAACATGTGCTTCTAAAGATTTGATTTCGATCTTTGAAGAAAAAATTAAATAAAATCAGGAAAAATACTCATGTCATGTTTGCCTTTTATGGACATGTTAAAAACAAACAAACGCTGGCCTTACACTGTCTTGTTCCCATTAACATGTATTAAAATGTGACAATCTTATTTTTTTATGTACTTTTTTTTTTTTAAGAACATTTTACAAAAACGGAGTATTGCCATCTAGCAAGAAAGCTTCATTAAACCAAGTTGCGTTTGAAGTAAATTAACTTAAATAAAACGTTACATAAGCTCATGAAAACGAGCAGGAGGCCTAGCCCTGCGTTCCAATCCCCATACTTCCCTACTATTTAGTATGCCAGAAAAAGATTTAGGGTGTCCCAATACGTGCACGTCAATTGTAGTATGCTGAAAATACATTAATGCCCCCAACTAACTCCAATAGCATTTTGGAGTATTCGTCTTTATTCTTGACATTTCTCGACATAATGAGAAAAAAACTTACTTATTTGATTTTTTTTCTCTCTCCTGTCTGTGGCCCTAAAACTCTTCTGTACTTTAGTATGTAGTGTAGTAAAAAGACTAAAACTCTTCTGTACTTTAGTATGTAGTGTAGTAAAAAGACTAAAACTCTTCTGTACTTTAGTATGTAGTGTAGTAAAAAGACTAAAACTCTTCTGTACTTTAGTATGTAGTGTAGTAAAAAGACTAAAACTCTTCTGTACTTTAGTATGTAGTGTAGTAAAAAGACTAAAACTCTTCTGTACTTTAGTATGTAGTGTAGGAAAAAGTAAAAGTATGTGATTTGGAACGCAGGGTAGATTTATTTTAAATAACTTACAAATAGAGTATATGACATGAAACACCCCGTGATCACTTCTCATTTTAAATCAGTGTCAAGGACGTTGTTTATACACTACCTAGGCTCTGTAAACTGGCATGTTGCTAGCTTTGGTGGGCTTCCTTGTTTGTATACCAGTTCACAGAGCCTAGGCAGTGTATTAAAACTAGATTTTTATTTCAGCGCGCCGCACACACAGTACGGACAGGTAGGGGATCGTGAGGAGATATTCACTGATTTTGACAACAAGCGTTCTCCAGAATCACTGACTACACCTTTAAGACTAGACGACTAGACTAGAGAAAATCGTTAAGTTTGTGAGTTGTGTTTGAGTGACGTCATCAATGGTCCGTTGGTTGTTTTGTTAGAAAATCTACGAATTCAACGAAATGTTGCCAGAGTGACAGAGAGGTGTCCCGAGGTGAACACAAGCTCTGTGCGACCAAACACAGCTGAAAAAAAATGCTATTTGATGGTCCGAGCCTCACACACACACACACACACACAGACACACACACACACACAGACACACACACACACAGACACTGACACACACAAAGGAGGCAGTGGAGGCTAGAGTGCTGGAAAATGTCTTTAGTCGGGAACTCAACAGTGTCTCTTTCTCTCTCTCTCTCTCTCTCTCTCTCTCTCTCTCTCTCTCTCTCTCTCTCTCTCTCTCTCTCTCTCTCGCGCGCTCTCTCTCTCGCTCTCTCTCTCTCTCTCTCTCTCTCTCTCTCTCTCTGTGTTTGTGTGGTGTGTGTGGGTGGGTGAGTGTGTAGCAGACAGAAATAAAACTACAAGACAGAAATCTGGAACCAGGGTGGAAGAAGTAGATTTGGCTGCAGACCATTGGAAGCTTTTGTTAATAGACAGACCCGCGTTGATAAAGGGCTGAAGGATTTGCGGCTTCTTCCCCTCTGTTTAAGGAGTGCTGGCTGTGTGTGTGTGTGTGTGTGTGAGGAGTGCTGGCTGTGTGTGTGTGTGTTTGTGCGCACACTGTAACAACTAACCCATGAGTTCAGCCAAATCTTAAAGGTACAGTGTGTAAAAAAATTGTGTGTTTTAATTAGTGTATAAACGGACTAATTTAACGGCCTAATGCGTGTTTTTATACATAGTGGGCGTCCTGGGGAAATTCACCTGTTGGAAGACCAAGAAGAAGAAGAAGTACTATAGAATAAATAACTAAATACATCTTCACCTCATCACTTGATATTGTGGAAAGACTTGAGGCAGTGGTGGATGATGCCATCTTTAGTAACTGTAGCTTCTTGTCCTTGAAGGCCACCGTATAGCAGTTGTTTGTGCAGTATACATTTTTTTTTAATGAACTTTTTCAGCTTATGTGCCCCAACAGCAATTTTGTCAATAAGGTGGATGAAATGATCAGATCCTCACTTTCGTTAAAAACTCAAGAAGTTTGGCCTGCAGAAAGGAATTTGGTTTTTCTGTGAATCATGATTCAGATGTGATTTTGGCAACAAGCATTTTCTTGAATCGCCTTTAAAAGTCGCCCCAAAGACTGTGGCTCAGGTGGTAGAGCGGGTCGGCCAATGATCAAAGGGTTGGCGGTTCGATTCCCTGCCGCCCTGCCACTTGTGTCATGGTTGTTGTGTCCTTGGGCAAGACACTTCACCCACCTTGCCTCGTGTGAATGTTGATAGTTAGCCTGCTGCTATCAGTGTGTGAATGTGTGTGTGTGAATGGTAACGTGGGAAAGGGAAACAGGTCTCCCTTGCAAAAAGAGTCTCCGGTCTCAATGGGATTTACCTGTATAAATAAAAGGTTAATGTGAAACCCTGGACTTCTTTAACTTTTTCTCTATCAGACTAAAGAACAAAGCAAAGCAAAGCGTGTGTTTTAATCCCTTCCCCCAGTCTAGATTATCCGTCCTAAATCTCCTTGTTCTCCGGCAATAATGTGCACCGGCCTAATGTGATTTTATGCTGCTACGCTGTTATTAGCTCTGTTAGTAAAAGCCAGAAGCCATAAGACCAAAAGAGGCTTTGGTTATGTGTGTGTGTGTGATTGCGTGTGTGTGTTTGTTTGTTTGTGTGTGTGTATGTGAGAGAGAGATAGAGTGTGTGTGTGTGTGTGTGTGTGTATGTATGTGAGAGAGAGAGAGATAGTGTGTGTGTGTTTGTTTGTGTGTGTGTGTGTGTATGAGAGAGAGATAGAGTGTGTGTGTGCATGTGATGGCGTGTGATTGTGTGTGTGTGCCTGTGTGTTTGTTTGTGTGTGTGTGTATGAGAGAGAGATAGAGTGTGTGTGTGATTGCGTGTGTGTGTGTGTGTATGTGTGAGAGAGAGATAGAGTGTGTGTGTGTGTGTTTGTTTGTGTGTGTGTTGAGTGTATTATTTACCTTTTTTTGTGATATTTGAGGCCGAAAACTGATCCCTTTTGTAATTAAATTAAGAACTTTGTTTAAACTTTAAACGTAGAACTTCAACAATATTAATTCAAACACTTTTCTCAATCTCAACGTCCGAAATTTGAAATGAAAGAAGATTAAGTTTTCTCCTGCTGTACTAATAATAAACTTCTGAGACACATGGAAGGGCCGCGTAGGTCTAAGTAGGGCCAATACAATATGGATTTTATGGATTTCATTGCCCCCCCCTGTCCCCACCCCTCCCGTGGGGACGTTATTGGGAGCTTGACTTTGTAGATTACACATTAGTCATGGATCAGCATCAGCCACATAGGAACCTAATGCGCTTTTTATTACGCAGTGTCAAGCCATCAGGAATTTGTCTACTTTGCACTTTTTTTTTTTTAACCTTTATTTCTACAGGTAAATCCCATTGAGACCGGAGACTCTTTTGCAAGGGAGACCTGTTTCCCTTTCCCACGTTACCATTCACACACACATTCATACACCGATAGCAGCAGGCTAACTATAGACATTCACACGAGGCAAGGTGGGTGAAGTGTCTTGCCCAAGGACACAACAACCATGACACAAGTGGCAGAGCGGGGATCGAACCGCCAACCCTTTGATCATTGGCCGACCCGCCCTACCACCTGAGCCACAGTTGCCCCAAGTTTGCCAGTTAAGTAAGTAAGTAAAATGTATTTCTTTAGCGCTTTTCACAGACAGGGTCACAAAGTGCTTTAAACAATGTGCATAGCAAATAAAAGCACAGTGAAATACGTCTAAGAATAAAATTAATTAAAAAACACAACAGATAAAAGACAGAAGTTAGCAAAGAGCTGAACTTGTGTTAAAGTTAACATTAAAGGTGCTGTAAGCGGAATGGTTCTTTTAGCTAACTTCCTGTCACTTACTGCAGTTAGTCCCCTCGCTCGTCCCTACGTCACCACATTAATGCACTGCGGTCTTCAAGCAGCGAGTTATCTAGCATCATCTCAGATCCATAAGTGTGATAAAAACATGATAAAAACCATCAAAACAGGCATTGGGAAGGATTTTTACCTTCTCCGCCATTGTAGGCGCATAAACATTCACCCATCTGTTGCTCTGGCGTGCACCGGCAGTGAGACCATGAGTGTATATAATATTTATGAGTGAGACGAGTGTCGGTTTGTAGCATTCTTCACCTTTAAAGTACATACGCAGTCTGTAAACTTTAAGCCTGAAATGTATGGATTTTTTAACACGTTTATGAGAATTGATTTATGGTCTCACTGTCTAACCCTACATTTTCCTACTTGTGACATCACACATGGTAAAATGTAGGGTCAGGATTAACAGGACAGCTGGGCCAAGGGAAGACTGAGGGAAGACTGAGGGAAGAAAAACCTCATTCATTATATTTTAATAGTGATTCTATAATTATAGAACGCCGGTTCCGTATGGGTGAAGTATTCCTTTAAACATGTATCCCCACGGGTTAATTATTGGACTTCAAGGTAACTGTTTGTAAATTATCGAGGGGTTAAAAGATGCATATATGTACTTTTTCTTCTCAAAGTTATGATTCCAAGTCAGGAGACATAATGTGTATTAAAAAAATATATAATAATTTACTTAAAAATATATTTATAACACATGCACACACACACACACACACACACACACACACACACACACACACACACACACACACACACACACACACACACACACACAGGTAGATTTTAAAGTGTCAGCTATGGTTGAGTGGCTTTGTAATGAAGTAAATAAAGGTTTTGGAGGTACGCCTAGATTTGAGGAAATAGGCTAAAGGGAGAACTAAGGAAAGCTGTAACAAAAAATAATTGATAAGCACCTTCCTACCGCATTTGTCCTTTTAACCTCAGCAGGATTAGGAGGAGAGAGGAAGTGTGTGTGTGTGTGTGTGTGTGTGAGAGAGAGAGAGAGAGAGTGTGTGTGTGTGTGTGTGTGTGTGTGTGTGTGTGTGTGAGTGCGTGAGTGAGTGAGTGAGTGAGAGAGAGAGAAAGTGTGTTGTGTTTTTTTTGTGTTTAGTCTTTTAACGCTGCCCTCCATCCCACAATCCTTCTCTCTCTCTCTCTCGCTCTCTCTCTCTCTCTCGCTCTCCCTCTCTCTCTCTCCCTCTCCACCCCCCCTCTCTCTCCCCACCTCTCTCTCTCCTCACCTCCTCCGCTCTGAGCTCGAGACGGTCTTTCTTTCTTTCTTTCGCTCGGTGAACACCGCACCGCACCTGCCCGCTTGTCTCCTTCAGTCCCGGACCGACCACTGAACAATGAGGTAAGTCCATTCGATCACGAGACTAAACCCTCACTATTATTATTTTTTTTTTTTTTATTTTCTGCGCACATTCATTAACATGTTCGCAAGAGTTCAACACGTAGGCTAAATGTGCCAGGTTTAGCCATGCAGGCTCATTTTCACCTGTAGTCCCTGGAATTATATTACATTATTCTTTCGTATTGTATTGTTATGTAGCTCATATTTCGCCCGTGTGCCTTATTGTTGACATGCGTTTGTGTAATGGGGCAATAAACCATGGTAACAACTTTAACGGGTTCGGAATGTGTTACTTACTAAATAGTTCCGATGTAGGCAGGAGGCTTACAAACATAAATTATTTTTTTATTTTTATATATAGACCTATAATAGTTTTTAGAAATGCGGGATTAGATATTGATGGAGCTGATGGGGCTTCTGACCTCTCCTGCAAGCAGTTTACTCTTTCCATCTGACATATATATTGGCTATGTTTGTCATGTGTTATGGTGCATTGTTTAGTATTTCAGAATGAATGTGTAAGAATCAATACATTAAATCAAAATCTAGCTGCGCAGCTATAACGCGGGCAGTTGGCCTATCAAGTTTTACCATAATAGTCTTAATATGGCTGTCACGTGCTGCGGCGTCACTACATGTTTCCACAAAAATTGCAATGAAGCAAGAAGTCCGAAAAAAGTGTCCTATTGAAACCGGAATTTAAATACAGCCTATCACTCCGACACTAGTTAAAAAGTTGCATTCACAGTAACAGTAACATAGTAAGCTATTGTTAGCAGCTAGTAAGCTACTTAAAGTATTTAAACTAGTTAATTATGCGGAACTGCTTCCTACACTGTTATATTGTTGTACACTAATTGTAAAGGCCTATTAGCTGCATATTAATTGATTATTATTATGAATGCATTGACATTTAGGCTGAGTATTTTACTGTTGTGGCTGGGCCAATGTTAAGCTGGTTGTCATGGCACTAGAAGTCCTAAAACGTATTGGAACTGGAATTAAAAAATAATCCATCACAATTGAAAATGTTGCAACTATGTCAACGGTGTCTAGGTATCATCAGCAGATGTACTTACAGTGTATAAACAGCTCAGAATGCAGAATGGCTTCTTCCAGAATGGTACATTAGCCTATTGTCAACACTATATTAATTCTAATGTAATATAATATTGTTCATTATTATTAACATATTCGATTATTTTGTAATAAATGAATACTGTGTAGTATTTTATATTCTTCTTCTTATTCTCTACAAGTCTGCACAATAGGCCCAATAGGTTTTTTTTTTAACCTTTATTTATACAAGTAAATCCCATTGAGACCATAGTGTCTGTGACAACTCATTATGATCAATATTTCCTTTATATGAAGTGGCAGAACTAAGATATAACATCATGGGAAAAGTGATTTCTTAAAACATCTTCTTCATGACCTTAGAATGAGCCTTTTATATCTACATAGGAGCGGGGCGCTGAGGCCGCCATGTTGCACCGCCATGTTTCTACAGTAGCACAGAATGGACAAACTTAACAGCCTTACAGGTTTTATATATAGTGGGCGTCCTGGGGAAATGCACCTGTTGGAAGACCAAGAAGAAGAAGAAGTACTAGAAGTACTATAGAATAAATAACTAAGTACATCTTCACCTCATCACTTGATATTGTGGAAAGACTTGAGGCAGTGGTGGATGATGCCATCTTTAGTAACTAGCTTCTTGTCCTTGAAGGCCACCGTAGCTTCTGTAAGTTCGTAGTGTATTCACAATCCCCCATTATCCCCTGCAACTTCATGACATCATCAAACCCAGTCTTTTGTTATTGTAGCGACGTGAGCCCCCCAAATAGGTTAAAAACTACATATTGTGCCTTTAATGGTCATTACTGGTAGATCTTGAGAAGGTGTAAGCATCTCCGCAGTGAGTTTCCTGCTCCTCTGAAATGCGACTCAAACTAAACAGTGAGTTCAAATTTTTGTTTTGTTCTTATGTCACCCTGAAGTATAAGCCCTCAGAGCTCACAGCAAGTCTGCCTAATCAGCTTGTGGCGCACACACACACATGCACGCACGCACGCACAAACTCTCTCTCTCTCACACACACACGCACGCACGCACGCACGCACAAACTCTCTCTCTCTCACAAGCAGGCACGCACGCACGCACGCACACACACACACACAAATGCAGTGATCCGTCTGTGTTGATGGACAACTGTTGATTTATTTACTTTGTGCATGAGTTGAAGTCAACCAACACCTTGTATTTTAGTTAATCAGTTTGATAAAAGGTGAGTTTGTCAGTGATCTTTAAAGCTGCAGTGTGTAGAATTTTGGGTTTTTATTTCCTAGCAGATTTTGTAGAAAGTAATTATAATATCCATAAGTACATTTAATTTAGTGCATAATAGCTGAACATTTTTTTTTTTATTATTATTTTTTCCCTTAGAAAGGGTCTCATATATGTCCATATTTCTGCATATTTTGGACCAAGGCTTAGTGCCGCCATCTTGAAAGTGTCATAGTTGGAATGTCATCAGGTGCATTGTTTAAATTGTAGAATTGTTCTTGTCCTTGAAGGCCACTGTAGCATCTGTTATTATTCGAAAGGGTTGGGGTTACCCAGGGAGCGTTGCATTCTAGAACTTTCTCGAACTTTCTTGATGATGTCATATTACACACTGCACCTTTAAGTAAGTGGTTTTGGTAACACTTTATAATAACTATCCGTTGTAACTTGTTAATAGATCATTAGTAAACTCTTAATTAATGATTATTAATGATTTGTTAAGTGTTTGTTAGCAGTTTGTTAAGGATTTATAACAATGGTAGATAGTTAATAGCTTAATAATTGAATCAGTTCATCTGGGAGGTAATCCGAGATTAACTGATCACGTCACGTTCAAGTCCATGGCATGCACAGTGTGTATTGAGTTTATTTAAAAATATTTGAAAATGGGGCTGCCCTCAGTTGCCCATGCACTGTGTATAGTCTATAGCCTATTTCAGCCTCGTCGGTATCTCGGATTACCTCCCAGATGAACTGATTCAATTATTAAGCTATTAACTATATACCATTGTTATAAATCCTTAACAAACTGCTAACAAACACTTAACAAATCATTAATAATCATTAATTAAGAGTTTACTAATGATCTATTAACGAGTTACAACGGATAGTTATTATAAAGTGTTACCGTGGTTTTGTTTATAGTTCTTATTGCCATAAACACACACACACACACAGAGTGACTTATGAATCAGACATGGCTGCAGCTCAAAAAATTCAACTTAAAGGTGCTCCGAGGAGGTGAGTGTACCCATGACAAAGGCATTAAGAAAAACTATATAAAAATAGCATTCTCTGCACTGATGGTCTCGTTTGCTGTTACATGTAATTCATGATCATCAGAGGAAAACTGAGACTGTTTCAGAAATATTTAAAAGTTTCTCATAGCACTTTTAACATCAGTGTGTCTCTGAGTCACTCTCATGGACCGGAGGCTCTTTCTTCTTCTGTGGTGTCCGGTGCTTACAGCGATAATACCCCAATACCCCGGCTTGTGTGTGTGTGTGTGTGTGTGTGTGTGTGTGTCTTGCTTCCTGTCAGACTGTGTTGCCCTTGGAGACGGACCGACCCAGTCATAGGAGGTGGCGTGATGTGGGACGTGGGACTGGTGAAGGGTGTGTGTGTGTGTGTGTGTGTCTGTGTGGAGAGAGAGAGTGTGTGTGTGTGTGTGTGTTTGTATGGAGAGAGAGAGAGTGTGTGTGTGTGTGTGTGTGTGTGTGTGTGTATCTCTGGTGACTTAAGGGGAAGTGGTGGCGTCAGGTTCATCCAACAATGTCTCAGCAAGGGTTTTTAAAAACCAAGTGTGAAAGAAACGAGTTGAAGCGAGGCTGTGTTTGGCTTTGTGGTTGTTTGTGTGTGTGTGTGTGTGTGTGTGTGTGTGTGTGTGTGTGTGTGTGTGTGTGTGTGTG
>OX442353.1:33042270-33078780 GCA_949357725.1 Hyperoplus immaculatus | reverse complement strand
GGAGGAAGGGAGGGATGGATGGAGGGAGGGAGGGAGGGAGGGAGGGAGGGAGGGAGGGAGGGAGGGATGGGTGGATGGGTGGATGGATAGATTAATAGATGGATGGATAGATGGATGGATGGATAGATGGATGGATGGATGGATAGATGGAGGGAGGGAGGGAGGGATGGGTGGGTGAGTGAGTGGAGGGAGGGAGGGAGGGAGGGATGGGTGGATGGGTGGATGGATAGATTAATAGATGGATGGATAGATGGATGGATGGATGGACGGATGGATAGATAGATAGATAGATAGATAGATAGATAGATAGATAGATAGATAGATAGATAGATAGATAGATAGATAGATAGATAGATAGATAGATAGATAGATAGATAGATAGATGGATGGATGGGTGGGTGGGTGGATGAATGGATGGAGGGAGGGAGCAAGGCAGGGAGGGAGGGAGGCAGGGATAGATAGATGGATGGATGGATGGATAGATAGATAGATAGATAGATAGATAGATAGATAGATAGATAGATAGATAGATAGATAGATAGATAGATAGATAGATAGATAGATAGATAGATAGATAGATAGATAGATAGATAGATAGATAGATAGATAGATAGATAGATAGATAGATGGATGGATGGATGGATGGGTGGGTGGGTGGATGAATGGATGGAGGGAGGGAGCAAGGCAGGGAGGGAGGGAGGCAGGGATAGATAGATAGATAGATAGATAGATAGATAGATAGATAGATAGATAGATAGATAGATAGATAGATAGATAGATAGATAGATAGATAGATAGATAGATAGATAGATAGATAGATAGATAGATAGATAGATAGATAGTGAATTTATCTAAATATTTCTTTTTTTTCAACTTTGTTTATTGATTATCACATATGAAGGTGTTACGAACATTGATCCAGAAATGTCATTGTATCGAGGTAGGAACAATCACAAGCAACACAAACAATCTAACTTTTCTTAAAACTTACTCACATGTTTGGTCCAAATCAGCGAATATCTGTTTACAGAGCCTAGATGAGGGATGGATGGATGGATGGATGGATGGATGGATGGATAGATAGATAGATAGATAGATAGATAGATAGATAGATAGATAGATAGATAGATAGATAGATAGATAGATAGATATCTACCTGTCCGTACAGGTAGTGGATTGTGAGGAGACATTCACTGATTTTGACAAAAAGTGATTTGAATTCCTACATTTGTTATTTTGCGTATTCTTTCCCCAGGAGTGGTGTTCCATTACCGCGACGCCTCCAGTCGTTACGCCTTCACGTTTGAACGGGCCCGGGACGCGTGTGAGGAGATCGGGGCGGCGATGGCCTCTCCTGACCAGCTGCTCGCCGCCTACCACAGCGGCTACGAGCAGTGTGACGCAGGCTGGCTGTCTGACGGGTCTGTGAGGTAAGAGTGAGTGAGTGAGTGAGTGAGTGAGTGAGTGAGTGAGTGAGTGAGTGAGTGAGTGAGTGAGTGAGTGAGTGAGTGAGTGAGTGAGTGAGTGAGTGAGTGAGTGAGTGGGTGGGT
This sequence comes from Hyperoplus immaculatus, assembly GCA_949357725.1. Lineage (NCBI taxonomy): Eukaryota > Metazoa > Chordata > Actinopteri > Uranoscopiformes > Ammodytidae > Hyperoplus > Hyperoplus immaculatus. Next base: position 33,077,230 of record OX442353.1, on the reverse strand, counting down.
GGGTGGGTGGGTGAGTGAGTGACTGTGTGGGTGGGTAAGGGAGTGAGTGAGTGAGTGAGTGAGTGAGTGAGTGAGTAAGTAAGTAAGTAAGGAGGTAAGTGAGTAAGTAAGTAAGTAAAATGTATTTATACAGCGCTTTTGACAGACAGGGTCACAGTGTTTTACAGTGTGCATAGAAAATAAAAGCACAGTAGAATACTAGTAAATACGTCTTTTTTGTCAGTGCACACACAGTACAGGCAGGTAGCGGATCGTGAGGAGATATTCACTGATTTTGACAACGTGCGTTCTCCAGAATCACTGACTCCACCTTTCACAGTCACTCAAAGACGGGCTCGAACAAGTGTCATGTGTTCGATTGCTGCCACCATAGAACAAAAGGCACTTGGTGTTTCAATGCTGTGCGTGCCGTGTACATTCAAGCCCCAACCTCAGCGATTTTTACCAGCATCCAATAAGGAAGTGACCCACAACTGTAGTAACCAGGAAGTGCCACTAGGGGGGTGGTGCCAAGACTGAGCAGTTTTTCTTTGACTCACTTGTTAGACAGGCCATTTTCAAGGTCTTATTAAACCTATTTACAACACTGAGGGGGGTGAGTTTTTTTGGCCCACGCTAGTTTTTATTCTTTTGGAGGTTAAAATGTATTGGCGCGATCTCTTGAGTGACAGCTCTCCGCCCGTTGTCCCTCACTTTGCCTCGGAGGTATACGTCAGCTATCTCCCTCCCCCACACAAAATGGCGACGCGCACAAACCAGGATTATTGGATGCCGTGTGAATAACTTGAGGTCAGCCCGGATGCTACATCCATATTATTTACTATCTTTGTGTACATTACAATATGATATGTTTCCCCTTGCACAGATATCCGATTCAGATGCCTAGAGAGGGCTGTTTCGGGGACATGGACGGATTACCGGGAGTGAGGAACTACGGACTGCTGGAGCCTGATGAGCTCTATGACGTCTACTGCTACGTGGAGAATATTGAGGGTGAGAATCTATACATCTATATCTATATATATAGGGTGAGAATCTATACATCTATATCTATATCTATATATATGAGGGTGAGAATCTATACATCTATATCTATATATATATATATTTATTTTCCATCTTAACTTAATCCAGAAATCACAAACAACAATATTGAGGGTGAGAGTTTATATACAGGTGAAACTCGAAAAATTAGAATATTGTTCAAAAGTTCATTTATTTCAGTAATTCAACTTAAAAGGTGAAACTGATATATTATATAGAGTCATTACATTCAAAGTGAGATATCTCAAGCCTTTATTTGTTATAATTGTGATTATTATGGCTTACAGTTCATAAAAACCCCAAATTCAAAATCTCAGAAAATTAGAATATTACATAAAATCAATAAAAAAAGGATTTTAAATACAGAAATGTCGGCCCTCTATAAAGCATAATCATGCATATGTACTAAGTACTTGGTTTGGGCCCCTTTTGCATGAATTCTTGCCTAAATGCGGTGTGGCATGGATGCTATCAGCCTGTGGCACTGCTGAGGTGTTATGGAAGCCCAGGTTGCTTTGATAGTGGCCTTCAGCTCGTCTGTATTGTTGGGTCTGGTGTGTCTCATCTGCCTCTTGACAGTACTCCATAGTTTCTCTATGGAGTTCAGGTCAGGAGAGTTGTCTGGCCAATCAACACAGTAATACCATGGTCAGTCAACCAGTTACTTGAGTCTATATAATATATCAGTTTCACCTTTCAAGTTGAATTACTGAAATAAATGAACTTTTGCACGATATTCTAATTTTTTAGAGTTTCACCTGTATATTAATTTTTTTTTCAAGGAGGGTCACAACCTAAACTTACAGAGCCTAGGCTGTGTTTGTAAACCAGATGATAGACTCATATTTCCCCTTGTCTCTCCCTCTGTGTATAATATTAAGATGAGGTTCTGTTCAGCCTAGGTGCTGTAAACGGTAACAGGTAGCGGATAGTGAGGAGGTATTCACTGATTTTCTTCCCCCCTGTCTCTCTTTGTGTGTAGTAGCCTAGGCTCTGTAAAGGGGAATAGAACCAGATGTAGACCAGATACTAGACTGATTCTCCTGCCCCCTGTCTCTCCCTGTGTGTGTGTGTGTGTGTGTGTGTGTGTGTGTGTGTGTGTGTGTGTATGTATATAACATCTAGGTGAGGTGTTCCATGGTTCGGCCCCCGATCAGTTCACTTTCTGGGAGGCCAAAGCGTTCTGTGTGTATTATAGCCTAGGCTCTGTAAACGGGAATATAACCAGATGTAGACGTTTATGTATTTTTCCACCTCTCTCTCCCTGTGTGTATAATATCAAGGTGAGGTTTACAGAGCCTAGGCTGTGTATGTAAACAAGATACTAGACTGATGTTCTTGCCCCCTGTCTCTCCCTGTGTGTGTGTGTGTGTGTGTGTGTGTGTGTGTGTGTGTGTGTGTGTGTGTGTGTGTGTGTGTGTGTATAACATCCAGGTGAGGTGTTCCACGGCTCTGCCCCGGATCGGTTCACCTTCTGGGAGGCCAAAGCGTTCTGCGTGGGCCGGGGAGCGGAGCTGAGCAGCACAGCGCAGCTCTACGCGGCCTGGAGCGACGGCCTGAACCACTGCAGCCCCGGGTGGCTCGCAGACGGCAGCGTGCGATACCCCATAGTCACCCCTAGGGAGCGATGTGGGGGAGGGGACCCTGGGGTTAGGACTGTGTATCTACACAGCAACCAGACAGGCTTTCCAGAGGCTCACACGCAACATGATGTCTACTGCTTCAAGAGTAAGGGAACCATATTGTTGTTGTGTAAAGTTCATAGTTTTTGGGAGAATGTTTTGTGTGCCAGTGGTTCTTAGCAATGCCTGGGATCTTGCTGTACTTTGCCAAATGTATCTTTGTTGTCAAAAGTTTTAGAGCAGCCCAATTATCTCAACATGATGTCAACTGCTATAGAAGCAAGGGAGCAATCTAGTAGGTACTGTTCTTGTTGTGAAAGTAGTAACCAACTTGGCATTGGGATCTTGATATACAGTACTTGACAAAACATACAATACTAGTTTTAGAAGAGCCCGTTTCCTCTAGTTACCGAAGTACAGACAAATAAATAAATACAGGCTTTCCAGAGGCACACACACAACATGACATCTACTGCTTTAAGAGTAAGAGAACTATCTTGGTTTTAATGTTTCGTGCTCCATACCATGAAACTATGGTCAAGAGCCGTAAAGAAATGAAATTAATTTTTTGTTCATAGTTTGTTTGTTGTTATAAGTAATTTATGATCAAAAAAATATTTATGTATTTTATGAGGAAAAATGAGACTGTTTCAGAAATATTTCAAAGTTCCTCGTAGCATCTTTTTAAATAACTTGATCTCATTCTGCGTTGTATTCCAGGTGATAACGGCCCTTACACAGAATCTCCTCAGGATGGATTTCTCGCCACTGAACCAGAAGACATTGGGCAGGACATTGTGTTCTTAACTAACCCCACACAGGACGGGGAGGAACTCAGCCCAAATAAGGGAACAGAAAAGGCCCGCGAGGTGATCCGACTTGCCCATACAGCCGTTCCCGTAAAGCACAACCCTGCGGAGCCCCAACCGATAACGTTAGGTCACTATGACAAGGAACCATTGCTTACTGTTGTAGACCTCCGACAGTCCGTTACTACTCCAATTGATCAAATAGAAGAAGAAGAGCGCATCGAGAGGGCCAGCTACCAACCAGCGCCGGAAGAAAACACAAACACAAATCAACTAGCAACAACAACTTCTCCTAAATCTGACGGCATAGCAACTACTGGTGAAGATTCAACTTCACCGTCAACTTTTGCAACAATACTAGAGAAGATTTTTAACGTCAAAGATACTTGGGAGCGAATACAGAAGGCAATCTACCCGGAGACCCACAGCCCAAGCTCAGATCAAGAAGAGTCTCACAAAGCTACAACAACTTCTCCTAATACTGACGGTGTAGAAAGAGTTGATGATGGTTTGACTGTATCCACAACTGATGCATTACTTCTAGAAGAGCACGTAGAGAAAGCCAGTTATCCCGACTCCTATCTAGTACCTGAACACATCGCAAACATAGATCATGAAGAATCTACATCAACTTCTCTAAATGCTGATGAAACTGGCATAGTAGGTCTTGGTGAAGATGTGACTGTACTCACAACTGATGGGACAATTCTAGAGAAGGTCCTACATGTAGAAGATACTTTGGAGCACGTAGAAAAGGTCAGCTATCCCGACTCACATCTTGTACCTGAACACATCGCAAACACAGATCATGAAGAGTCTGACATAGCTACAACAATGTCTTCAAATAAACATGGCTTAGAAAAAGTTGATACAACTGATGCCATTCTTCTAGAGAAGTTGCTACACGTAGAAGATACTTTGGAGCACATAGAGAAAACCAACTATCCCGACTCCTATCTAGTACCTGAACACCACACACACACAGATCATGAAGTATCTCACGTAGCTACAACGATGTCTTCAAAGAAACATGGCTTAGAAAAAGTTGATGCAACTGATGTGACAATTCTAGATAAGACAATCAATGTAGAAGATACTTTGGAGCACATAGAGAAAGCCAGTTATCCTGACTCCTATCTAGTACCTGAACACATCGCAAACACAGATCATGAAGAATCCCACGTTGCTACAACAACTTATCATAAGACCCATGGTGTAGAAAAAGTTGATGAAGATTCCACTCTACCTACAACTGATGGGACAATTCTAGACAAGGTCTTACATGGAGATGATAATTTAGAGCACATAGAGAAAGCCAGTTATCCCGATTCCTATCTAGTACCTGAAGACAGCACACACACAGATCATGAAGTATCTCACGTAGCTACAACTTATCCAAAGACCCATGATGTAGAAAAAGTTGATGATGATTTGACTTTACCCACAACTGATGCTACAATTCTAGAAAGCGTAGACCCCCTAGAACATCATATTTCTGGGATTGAAAGCCTTGATACGCCAGCTGTCAATGCAACTTCTGAAACTGAAAATGCATCTGAGCTTCTCAATAGCTCTTTGGAGGCTCCTCAAGATGGCGACCTTCCAGTTCTACAAGAGGAACACACCCAAGAAATCGCCTCCGAAACAGAGCTTGTCTATTCGACCCATTCGTACTATGTTTCAGGGCACACAGAAGACCCTAGCACTGATGCATTACCACTGACTATCTCACCGAATACTGAAGAAATAGATGTTCACTCTACTACCACATTGTTAATGGCATTTGAGGACAGTAGGCATGAGAACAATGCAACAGAGGAGCATTCTGGACACGGGGAGGAACATTCTATTTCAGATGATGAGATTCATGACCATGTGACTCAACGTTTGGATGGTTTGGTCACTTCCACAACATCTGACCTGCACCCTACGTCTGATTCAGGTAAGTGTACAATCGGGTTTAGAATAGGACGTTTTAGGGGACCTGATATTCTATTTCTAGCCATGTATGGTCTACAGATGTACCATTGGTTGGGTAGGAAAAAAATTTAATTTGACAAGATAGATAGAGTGAATACCATATCGGCTCAGGCCTTCGTTGCAGTGGTCGCGGGTTCAAATCCGACCCGTGGACCTTTGCTGCAGGTCATCCCCCCCTCTCTCTCTCTCTCTCTCTCTCTGTCTCTCTCTCTCTCTCTCTCTCTCTCTCTCTCTCTCTCTCTCTCTCTCTCTCTCTCTCTCTCTCTCTCTCTGTCTGTCTCCCCATTTCAACTCTGTACTGTCTAATGAAGCTTGAAAATGCCCACAAATAACCTTTAAAAAAAGATGGTGGTTCCATGTTTTTACCTATCACCCCTACAACGTTGCTAAACAAATATATATCCTCACAAATATATGAAATGTAGTCTGCATTAAAATATATAAATGGCTATAAATTAAGAATGCACTGAGGGATTTTTGTAACATTTAGCACAGACATACACTTGGACTGAAGGGTAAACTGATTACATTTTGAAGGTTGCAGTGACCTTGGACAATATTGTAGCTTCTTAGGAGGTTAAAGACCTACTTCACCTGTGGAACTATGAAGGTGTGTTGAACTCTGAGATCCTATGTAGTATAAATGTGCAAAACATTTTTAGAAATCGGTTCATCCTAGCCCGAGAAAAGGCAGAAAGAGTGTTTTATGGTCTCACTGTCTAACCTGTACATTTTCCCATGCTTGACATCACACATGGTAATATGTAGGGTTAGGATTAACAGGACAGCTGGGCCAAGGGAAGACTGAGGGAAGACTGAGGGATGAAAAACCTCATTAATTTTATTATAATAGCGATTTTATAATGATTGAACGCCGGTCCCGTATGGGTGAAGTATTCCTTTAACCTTCTTCAAAGCATTGGCGACCACCGCTGGACTTTCACTAGAATGTCTTGTTAACTTAAAATAGTTTCATTTTTCTTCAACAGATTTGGATCCTGCTCAAGGGAACCTCGGTGTCACTATAGAAACATCCATTCCGGGTGACCATGGTGATACGGAATCGGCACCAGATGATGCAAGCGACCATAGTGGAGACAGTCAGCCTACAACTGAAATCAACACAGTCACACATAACTCCAGTGATCCAGGCATTTTGTTGACGCATGAAGTCGAATCGGAAAGTTCCCTCGAATCCCCTGTATCTGTAACCATATCTCCCACTGCTATGGAGGTTGAGGCCCCTTACCAAGAGATTATAACTTTCATACCCGAGAATAATGCTTCGTCTGGGGCAGAGGACCTTCACGAAGACACCCTGGATGAAATTGAACAAGAGGGATTAGGAGAAAGTCCAGAAGTACTTCTAAGTACAACTCACAATATCACGGACGCACAAGAATCCAGGGAAGGATCTAGCGAATTGTCTGGAGCATTACCAGAGGTGAAACCAGAATTTCTTGATACGATAAGAGTATTTTTTGTCATTGTGCTTTACAGTATATCTTTGGGTTCCTTATTGCGTCACGTTGGAGAATTTCGATTCAGTGTCTCTAGAATTATTGACATTATTACATACTTTAGAATAATATTCTAATAGATTAACAGCAAACATCAGCAAATAAGATAACGCACACTTTTTGCATCTACTGTTCCACATAGTTGAACTTCTGACACCAAGTAAATATTGTGACCTTAAGTTACTTTAGTAGTCAATGGTTACATTGAAATGTGTATTTCCTCATATCCCCTCTCAAGTTCCCACACTCCAGAGGGGGTCAGAGCACAGGGTCAGCCATAGTACAGCGCCCCTGGAGCAGTTTGGGGTTTAGTGTCTTGCTCAAGGACACAATGGTAGAGATGGTGGGCACCCTAGACGTAATACCAGCCTCTGCTAGATTTACAACTAACACCCTCCTGTCCGGTGCCGGGGATCGAACCAGAGACCTCATGGTTACTGGTCGGCCACCTTTCCTCTAGGCCATCCTACCATCCGACCTCAATGTGTCCATGTAGTCGCCGCCGATAAAGGCCCATTCTGAGCCAAGAAAAAACCCAGGGACACACTCTGCTGACATTATACATAACCTCATGTAAAGAGTATTTTATTTATTTTATATTTATTTTAAAGATCTGTTTGAACATCTTTAAGGGTGCATTTCTCGGCATGTTTTCAGAAGTGGTCAAGAAGATCAAATAATGAACAACATACACACACCTGTACTTTTTATTTTTCTCTCTCTTTTCTTAGTTCGTATGTATTCTCTGGTGTTGTTTGTTTGTTTGCTTATCGTTAAAATAAATTTAAACCAAAATAAAAAGAATTACAGAAAAAAAGAAAAAAAAAAACCCCAGGGATGTGTTGTGTGTCTTCTGCAGGCAACGGAAGGTGATGATGTCATCCAGGGCAATGCAACTCTATCAACGCAACTCACTACTGACAACACCGAAAGCACGGATTCACCACGCACTCCGAGAGATGTTAAAATCACAGTCACCCCTGACCAGACCCCCAGGCCAGGCCCGGAAACAGGCACCTCCTCTTGCACCTCAGTAATAATTCTTAGAGATTAAAATTTAAGCAGTGTTTGAATGCCTATGAGCAGCTTTCAGATTGTGTTATTTCTAGTGGCCCCTTTGGACGAAAAGCGCAAGTGTTTTTTTTAACTACGCAAGCTGTAAAAAATAGCATTCTTTAGCACTGATGGTCTCGTTTGCTGTTACATGTAATTTATGGTCATCAGAGGGAAAATGAGACTGTTTCAGAAATATTTAAAAGTTCCTCGTAGCGCCTATAATGAAAGTATAGATTAAAATCAATCCTTTTTTCGAACTTCTAAACCAATTGTTGGTTTATTTAGATGTGTGGGTTTCACTTCATGTTAATATCGTCGTTTGTATTATGTCTGTCCACTTTTTTCATAATTTTATTTTATTATTTAAAAAAAAAAAATTATCTTCATTTATTCAAAACAGCACGAGTCTCGATCGGATCTGGAACACAGCGCCATGACTCCTGTTGCTAAGGAGATAGATGATGTAACTATGAGGCAAGAAGCTGAGACTGAAATCACCACGACGACAAGCAACATGGATGGTGAGTTTAAAGGAATACTTCACCAACACAACACAACGTAGAGCAAACACAATTTAAAAAAAATCTTAATTGTCCACAGCAACTTCTGATCATTATTGGGGGCCAATCACCTTTTTCAGAGGAGTGAATGATACGCTAAAATAAAAAAAGAAACTCTGAAAGTTGATATAATTTTTTATTGTGGCTGTGACTGTTTGCAAGCTTTTGGAAATGCTGTACGCTGCTGAGTTTTTAAACTGTGTGTGAGTAGAATTTGTTTTTAATTACATGCCTGGTTGAAGTTAGAAAGCTTCCTGAAAAGTTACTGTTTCACTGTTGTTGTTGTTGTTGTTGTTTACAGCAGCAGGGCCCACAGTTTGGTTTACAGACATATGCTAGTCTAACACGTTTGATTACAGGTTCCTCCAAATAATTAATTTTTTTGATGATAAAGAGAAAAATTGAAATAAATACAAATTAAATATAATTTACTTTCTATACTTAAATAAAAATTAATAAAAAAAACACTAAAAGTTGATCTAACTTTTTAAACTTTGTATTGTGGCCGTGACAGATGGTTTTTGGAAATGCAGTACGTGTGTATGTGTAGGCTATAAAGAATTTGTATTAATGACCTGCCTTTTTAAAGATGGATTATATACAGCTGAGAAAGAGCTGTAAACACTGGGAATATGACTTTGACTTTGTAAATGTTGCTAAAACTGAAATAAATATAAAGTTGGAAAAAAAAGCACTAAAAGTTGATATAATTAACTGAAATGTGCTTAAAGAAATAGTTTTAATGACCTGGCTGGTTAAAGCTACAGTGTGTAGAATTTTGTGTTTTATTTCCTAGCAGATTTAGTAGAAAGTAATTATAATATCCATAAGTACGTTTAATTTAGTGCACAATAGCTGAAAACATTTTTTAGAATGATTATTTTTTCCCTTAGAAAGGGTCTCATATATGTCCATATTTCTCCATACCTTGGACCAAGGCCTAGTGGCCGCCATGTTGAAAGCGTCATAGTTGGAATGTCATCAGGTGCATTGTTTAGAATTTAGAATTGTTCTTGTCCTTGAAGGCCACTGTAGCTTCTGTTATTATTCTAAAGGGTTGGGGTTACCCAGGGAGCGTTGCATTCTAGAACTTTCTAGAACTTTCTTGATGATGTCATGTTACACAATGCACCATTAAATAAAGGTTAAAAAATTAAATAAATATAAGATAAATAAAATACAATTAACTGTCTCTACAGCGCACGCATCAGACAGTGTTGAGGGGCAGAGCAGCACGGACGAGCCTTCAGCCACAATCTGCTCCTGTCACCCGGACGACGAGAAAAGCACCGGGTCATCTGACAGCAGTGATGTCATACGTGACCTCATCAGTGACGTCACAGCCACCGAGTTCCCAGAGTATTTACAGACAGAAGCCGAAGAGCAAAGTGTCATGGCCGAATCCAGACCGGATGTTAAAGTTTCAACTGGTGTCAAACAAGGAGAGACTTCAGGTACAAGCACATTCACTTTAGTATTATTTTAAATAATAATATCTGTCAATAATACTTTTTTTTTTTTGATTTTTCCTGTTTTATAAGAACACAAACACACAACTGTGAAAGTGAACACACAAACAAAAGACTAAATCTGATTGAAAATAAATGTTGATTTAATATTATAAATCTTGCCCTGCGTTCCAAATCACATTCTCTTTCTTTTTACTACACTACATACTAAAGTACTTTTTTTCATTTTGTCAGAAATAAAGACGAATACTCCAAAATGCTATTGGAGTTAGTGGGGCATTTATGTATTTTCAGCATACTACTATTGACGTGCATGTATTGGGATATCCTAAATCTTTTTCTGGCGTACTAATTAGTGTGGAAGTATGGGGATTGGAACGCAGGGTTAGTTTAAAAAACTTGGACATGTATAAAGCAAGTGGTAGGTCCTGTACCTGATGTAACAGCTCCCTCTGCTGGTGGATCACTGTAGTGCAATTCCAGTCAAACCCTTTTTAAACCATGACACAAACACACAAATCATTTTAGGAGTTGTTTGTGTAATTGTGAATTGAATGATCGATTGATTTTATTTGACCATTTTGATATAAAATATGAGCAGCACTCTGTGTCATACATTAACATACATAGATAGTCAGGGATGACACGACAAGCCCCTTTTCAAATATGTTGTGGCATTTTTATGGAGTGCTTGGCGGCCTTATCAGTGCAGGAGTCACTAGGGCTGACTGCTGTTGATGCATTTTTAATATTGTATTGTTGTTGCATATTTGAAATAATTCATTCATTCATTCATTCATTCATTCATTCAAAGGCTTATTTCCATTGTGGTCCCTGTGAACGGTGTAAATGAATCGCCCTTGTTGAGATCAATAAAGTTGTCTGATATATTATTTCCAATATAACAGTTAATAACTTTCTATATGTGTCTATGTGTCTCCAGCTCCAGACTCCTGCCAGCTGAGTCCCTGTCTGAACGGAGGCACGTGTGTGGAGGGGGAATCCGTCAGGTGCATTTGTTTGGCCGGTTATGGAGGAGAACTGTGCCAAACAGGTTCAGTATCTAGTCTTTAATGATCTTATTATAAACATACTGTACATACACACATAGACACACATAAACACACATAAACACATAGACACACATATACACACATACACACATTGACACACATACACTTAAAAATGCTGCAGCTGATTACATTATATACAGCTGCATCTAAAATAATTATAATATCAAAATTACAATATCAAAAAACAATTTTCTAAGACTTTTAACTAGTATTGTGTGTGTGTGTGTGTGTGTGTGTGTGTGTGTGTCTGTCTGTCTGTCTGCCCTTCTATCTATCTGTCTATCTATCTATCTATCTATCTATCTATCTATCTATCTATCTATCTATCTATCTATCGATCGATCGATCGGTCGGTCGGTCGGTCGGTCGGTCGGTCGGTCGGTCGGTCGGTCGGTCGGTCGGTCGGTCGGTCTGTCTGTCTGTCTGTCTGTCTGTCTGTCTGTCTGTCTGTCTGTCTGTCTGTCTGTCTGTCTGTCTGTCTGTCTGTCTGTCTGTCTGTCTGTCTGTCTGTCTGTCTGTCTGTCTGTCTGTCTGTCTGCCTGCCTGCCTGCCTGCCTGTCTGTTTGTCTGTCTGTCTGTCTGTCTGTCTGTCTGTCTGTCCCCGTGTCCCGTACAGACGTGAACGTGTGTGAGCCTGGCTGGGTGAAGTTCCAGAGCTTCTGTTACCGTCAGTTCGTTCAGAGGCAGAGCTGGGAAGCCGCAGAGCAACACTGCCGTCTGTCTGGAGCCCATCTCCTGTCTGTCATGACACCTGAGGAGCAGCACTACATCAACGGTACAGAAAAAAACCATTAAATAAATTATGAAAGGGCGGCTGTGGTGAAGTGCGTAGGGTGGTCGACCCTCAACTACAGGGTCGGTGGTTCGAACCCCCGTCTCCCCGCCACATGTCCAAGTGTCCCTGGGCAAAGAGACACTGAACCCCCTAAACTGAAAACTAAACTCATGATAGTTAGCCTGCTATCGGTGTATGAATGTGTGTGTGAATGGTAACGTGGGAATGGGAACAGGTCTCCCTTGCAAAAGAGTCTCCGGTCTCAATGGGATTTACCTGTAGAAATAAAGGTTATAGAAAGAGTCAAAGTTTTTACTCATGACTCTCAAATTACCACTAAAACGAATAAGAAAAGTGTGGAGACGTTTGATGCATCTTGACTATTTTTGCTTCCGTTTATATTATCTGTATATTATATAATATTTTATTTTCTTATGACACCAGAGGAGCAGGACTACATCAGTGGTGAAATAGAATAAAATGTTTAAATTAAAAAATAAATTAAGTTTTCGATTAGTCTCAAATGTACTTACTAGTGATTCTTTACATGTTTTAGAAAGTATGAATTACTTCCACTTTCGAGATTCAGATTGTGATGAACGGTGCTGTCACTGTGGCCTAACCTAACATACACACTAACTGTTTATACTTATTGTGCGGTTTTAAAGTCAGTCAACTTTATTTCTATAGCACATTTAAATCAAGTCTGAAGACTTGTTTCCATTTTAACCTGTAATTTTTAAATATTATTCATTCGCTTTTAAATGTTTTATTCATTCACTTTTCTAACATGTGTTGTGTATTCTAATCTTGCCCCTGTAAAGCACTTTGAATGGCCTTGTGTCTGAATTGTGCTATAGAAATAAACTTGCCTTGCCTAAAACCAACATCAGTTGACCAAAGTGCTGTACAAGATACAAAACAAAACAACACAACATATAAGATACATGAAATAAAAAAGTTAGGAGTGTCAAAGTCTCAACTTGTGTTAAAGGCCAATGCAACAAAAAGTGAGTCTTCAGCAACGTTTTAAACTGGTCAACTTTCCAGGGTTCCAGGTTCCATTCATTCACACACAGTCATACCGGTGGTGGCAAACTATGGTAGCGGCCACAGCTGCCCTGGGGCAGACTGACTGAAGCATGCTGCCATTAAGATGCCTTCTCTTTAAAGGGACACTGTGTAATATGACATCATAAAGAAAGTTCTAGAATGCAACGCTCCTTTGGTAACCCCAACCCTTTCGAATAATAACAAAAGCTACAGTGGCCTTCAAGGACAAGAACAATTCTAAATTCTAAACAATGCACCTGATGACATTCCAACGAACATGAATAAGACCTGCCTGCTCAATGTACAAAATGTAATATAAATATTTGTAATTCTCCGCTCAGGAGGATAATTCAGATTATTGGCAGAGGTGATTTTACACCAATGAGGACATTGATTTTAGCTAATAAATTACTTAAAATGTTACACAGTGTCCCTTTAAGATGAATCTGTTTTAACAGCGAGGCGTCTCCTTCTCATCCGGACTAGACACAACAGTCACCTTTCATGTGTCTGCTATGATTGAAAAAGCTTTTAGTTCTTAGAAAAATGCCACGGTGGGTTTGAAGTTGGTGTTTGGTCTGGCAACCCGGCAATGAGATGGTTATCTGACATTCCTTTGCACACTGCGGGTTGAACCAAGGATCTAGTCGACTGATACTGTAGAGGGGAATATGTCTTTTACCAAACGTTAGCCTCATAGCATAATTGCCTAAGTCATATTTACTCTACTCTACTCTATTCTATATCTACTCTACTCTACATCTACTTTCCGTTAGCCTAATAGCATAATTGCCTAAGTCATATTTTAAGGGTTATAGAGTAGGGTAAAGTAGATGTAGAGTAGAGTAGATGTAGAATAGAGTAGACGTAGAGTAAAAGTAGAGTAAATATGATGTAGGCAATTATGCTATGAGGCTAACGAAAAGTAGAATTATTTTTTTAAAGGTGCATTGTGTAGTTTTAGAGGAGGGGGATTTGTTTAAAGAGCCTGCAGTTTACCCAACATTTTTACTCTATACATGTAATTCTTAGTATTGAATAATTCCGTTAACATGAATAAGATACAATAATTTTGAGGAACCTGGAACCAAACGTTAAGACTATTAGAATATGTTTGTAAACCAAACTGTGGGCCCTGCTGCTGTAAACAACAACAACAGTGAAACAGTAACTTTTCAGGAAGCTTTCTAACTTCAAACAGTGTTCCAGGGATCACATTTCCCTGTGAGTCTGAATACAGTTTGGTTATTAAGTTACAGAGTGCACCTTTAGGGATTTAAAAGCAGTGTTGTAGTGTTGAAGTCTTATCAGCTCATTCCAATGTTTGAGTTTATATATATATATTTTTTTAAAGATATTTTTTGGGCATTTTTATGCTTTATGGACAGTGTAGAGACAGAATTGAAATGGGGCAGAGAGGGGAGTGATATGCAGAGAACGACCGCGGGCTGGAATCGAACCCAGGTCCGCTGCTGGCCGAGGCCCATGGGGGAGACGCCCTACCAACTGAGCTAAGGGCGAAAACTAGAATAAATAGCAGGATATTTAGTATGAGTGAAAAAGATACCCGTATGTCCGACTACATCTGACCACAGTTTTCATTAGATACACCATGTTCAGATATTACTTATGAATGCTAAGGGGCCTGACAGAAGGTGTTGCCAGTTGATCTCTTAGTTCATCACTTTATATTGTCTTAATTTTATGTTTTTATTTTATTGGAGTATGTTGCGATTTAGAAATGTGCTTAAAATGAATTAGTTTTTTACTTAGCTAATATACTAATTACACAGTATAAATGTTAATGGTAAATGGACTCCACTTATACAGCCCTTTTCCCTGGTTTTTCACAGACTCAAAGCGCTTTACATTGTTTTGTACACATTCACCCAATCATACACACATTCATACACCGATAGAGGCAGCTACCAACCACGCAGGGTGCAAGCTAACTATCAGGAGCAGTTTAGGGTTCAGTGTCTCTTTGCCCAGGGACACTTGGACATGTGGCGGGGAGACGGGGGATTGAACCACCGACCCTGTAACCCAGTGGACGACCGCCCTACACACTTCACCACAGTTTATAGCTACAGTAAAGTGACCCCTCTCCTGTCTTATCTCCTCATGTCTTCATATCTTTCCATGTTCAGACAGATACAGAGAGTATCAGTGGATCGGACTGAACGACAGAACCATTGAAGGAGATTTCCGCTGGTCGGACGGGAACCCTCTGGTAAGTTTCACGACAGTCCGTAAATTTAGTCTTTTGTATTGAGAGACTCAATTTTCAGTCAGACAGCAGACGTTAGATGGATGGATGGATAGATAGATAGATAGATAGATAGATAGATAGATAGATAGATAGATAGATAGATAGATAGATAGATAGATAGATAGATAGATAGACGGACGGACGAACGGCCAGACAGACAGACAGACAGACAGACAGACAGAGACACTAAATTCTGAAAAAAGGGTTAGAAACTGTTTGAAAGTCCAGAAGCTGAATTCAAAGTACCTGACTGTGTTTTCCCCCGTCAGCTGTATGAGAACTGGTACCGCGGGCAGCCCGACAGCTACTTCCTGTCCGGGGAGGATTGTGCCGTGATGGTTTGGCACGACGGCGGCCGCTGGAGCGACGTGCCCTGTAACTACCACCTGTCCTACACCTGCAAGAAGGGAGTGTGTGAGTCCGCTGTGTGTCACCTGTCACGCACACACGCCATACGCACGCACGCCATACGCACACACGTCATACGCACACATGCACGCACGCCATACGCACGCATGCACGCACGCATACACACTCACTCACTCACGCACTCACTCACTCACTCACTCACTCACTCACTCACTCACTCACTCACGCACACACGCACGCACGCTATACGCACGCACGCACTCACTCACTCACTCACTCACTCACTCACTCACTCACTCACTCACTCACTCACTCACTCACACATACACACTCACTCACCATCCGCTACCTGTCTGTACTGTGTGTGCACTAAAAAATAATCCAGATAGACAGACAGACAGACAGACAGACAGACAGATAGATAGATAGATAGACAGACAGACAGACAGACAGACAGACAGACAGACAGACAGACAGACAGACAGACAGACAGACAGACAGACAGACACAGCCCTACTAAACAGCATCATTTCCCCCCCTTGTTCCAGCGTTCTGTGGCGAGCCCCCGATGGTTCCCCACACCAAACAGTTTGGTAAGAAGCGTCCGAGATACGAGACTCACACCAAGGTTCGGTTGTACTGTGAGGACGGGTTTGTGCAGAAACGGAATCCTGTGATCACATGTCTGCCGGGCGGCCAATGGGAGGAGCCGATGATCGCCTGCATTCCAAGTATGTGAATCAACTGGAATGTAAAAAAGCTACATTGATATTTGTAAAGATTACTTTTGGGCATTTTTGCTTCATTAGATAGATTTTTTTTTGAAAAGAAAGAGATGAAATGTGTCAGAGAGGGGATTGACATGCAGAGAACGACCCGGGCTGGATTCTAACCCGGGTCTGCTGTGAAGAGGACAGACAGACAGACAGACAGACAGACAGATAGACAGACAGACAGACAGACAGACAGAGAGAGGGGATTGACATGCAGAGAACGACCCGGGCTGGATTCTAACCCGGGTCTGCTGTGAAGAGGACAGACAGACAGACAGACAGACAGACAGACAGACAGACAGACAGACAGACAGACAGAGAGAGGGGATTGACATGCAGAGAACGACCCGGTCTGGATTCTAACCCGGGTGCCTTTAATGCATTTTATGGCTGTAATCATTTGCTTTTCCATTCTTCTCCCAGACGTGGCCCATTCTAAGGAGTCAGACGCGGTCACTCCCCCTCCCAGCCACCAGGAGGCAGACGCGGTCACTCCTCCTCCCAGCCAGCGGGAGGCGGACTCGGTCACTCCCCCTCCCAGCCAGCGGGAGGCAGACGCGGTCACTCCCCCTCCCAGCCACCAGGAGGCGGTGGTGGGAGTCATGGAGGTTGTGGACACAGCCACAGAGAAAACTGCTCAATCCTTCTGGGACATAAAGTGGAATGTCTGAAGAAATTCTGCTTTTTTAAAAATCTTTGAAACAATTTTCCATCTCCTCTTTCCCGCTCTTTTATTATGTCTTAAAACCTTACTTTAAAGCCCGGTTTTTTGTTTTTAGTTAAAGCTATAATGCGTAACTTCTGTCGCCCCCCATGAGGAATTCTGAGTAATTACAACCACACTGTCGGTGCATCTACATGAGGTAAAGCCTTCAGTGATGGCTCATGGATTTTAAACCTTCTGCTGTACGTCCAGGTTTTTTTCTTAGCAGTAGAATCAACAACTGAAACAGGGGGAGACACCAGTTTGTAAATGCTGCCATACTGAGAAATACAGAGAGGGTTTTGTGAATCTGATAGGCTTGACCAACCATCTTTGGTGATGGCTTGAATGTACGTCAAAAGTTACGCACTATGGCTTTAAACTGTACAACTCTAATCTTTCATATCACAGTCATCTCAAGGCCACAGTTCTTCTTGAAGTGAAGGGAAAAAGTGCCATTATTTTTAGTCCTGGAGAAAGTGAGCGCTGTCCAAACGCTTTTGGAAGCTTTAGAATGACATTCAGAATGTTTTATAAATCCCAAAAGGGAATTTCCTTTCTACAATCTCTCCCATCCATGTCAACAGAATAAATAAGAATTGCATCTCACACACACACACACACACGCACGCACACACACACACACACACGCACGCACGCACGCACGCACGCACACAGACAGACAGACAGACAGACAGACAGACCATGATTTTAATGTGTCAGGTGTGACATCAACTTCTTGGGGTTTGAGGATAAAAAAACAAATATTTTAACGGTGCAATGATATCTGTTCTACTGTCTCTTTAATAGATCCTAAAGCGGTTCTGTTATAGACAAACGCCAGTAATGTAGTGATGTTAAATGTCGGTCTAATGAATGCACACAACGTATATACATACATGTACAAGCAGAAATAATATAGTAAAACAATTGATTTAAACCTGCAGTGTGTAGAATTTTGGGTTTTATTTCCTAGCAGATTTTGTAGAAAGTAATTATAATATCCATAAGTACATTTAATTTAGTGCATAATAGCTGAAAAAAAAGTTTTGAATTATTATTTTTTCCCTTAGAAAGGGTCTCATATATGTCCATATTTCGGCATATTTTGGACCAAGGCCTAGTGCCGCCATCTTGAAAGTGTCATAGTTGGAATGTCATCAGGTGCATTGTTTAAAATGTAGAATTGTTCTTGTCCTTGAAGGCCACTGTAGCTTCTGTTATTATTCAAAAGGGGTGGGGTTACCCAGGGAGCGTTGCAATCTAGAACTTTGTAGAACTTTCTTGATGATGTCATATTACACACTGCACCTTTAATATAAAAATGAGAAATACATTTGGTTTTAATAAGGTCTGATTTTTTTACAGTTGTATCATGTCGTCTATTGATGTTTGAAACTGTATGAAAATTAACAGATTAAAAATGTTTTTAAGAATCAACTTGTAACATCTACTTTGATCATGTGACTCCTCCTACTACTAACAACAGCACAATATATTTTGCAACATTTCTGTCACTTTCTGGCATATTCAGTTTAAAATTATTATTTGTAACTTTTTCAGTTACAAATAAGTCTTGTTTTAACTTAGGGTTCGCATTTGTCATAATTTGTGTTCAAGAAACAGTTGTGTTAAGATTATAATCGCGCTTATCACGTTTCTAGTCGAATTCTGGTCCAACATTTTTCATCCAAATTTATTTCAGAACTGAAGGAATTCCTTATTGAGTACAAAACTGTCTTTTCTTATTCTGCCACTAGGGGTCGCCAAAGAAATAAAGTCTCACATTCGACACTGATAGATTTTTTCCACAAACATCTTAAAGGTGGAGTCAGTGATTCTGGAGAATGCTTGTTGTCAAAATCAGTGAATATCTCTTCACCATTTGCTACTTGTCCATACTTTGCTGTGCACGCTGAAAAAAAATCCAGTGTTAATACACAGCCTAGGCTCTGTAAATGGGCATTTTGCTATTCACGATGGTCCCCCTCTGTTTACATAACTTCTGTTTACATACCAGTTTACAGAGCTGAAATGTTACTTACCTAATTATGGCTGTCCATCGTATTAGATGATGTCGTTGCTCCACTTGAGCTGGGTTATTATGGGGGGGTTACGTTGGTGCCATTTCATGTGGCTATGGAGGCCGATGCGCGACCCGCATGGTTAGTTGAAATGTAGAGACACACACACACACACACACACACACACACACACACACACACACACACACACACACACACACAGGGATTTCAATGCACTGATATATGTTGATATATCTTTATTGAATACATTAAATCACATGTTATTAATGTACAGATAAAGCAGGTCATCCTCACAGTAACCAACAGAGTTATTTACACTTCAGACATCAGGAGAAGCAGTTCAGTCTCGTGTTACATCGACGAATAGACAGGTTCAGTGATCGACTCATATTAAAGGTGTAGTCAGTCAGTGCGTTTCCATGGCACAACTAGATTGGATTATCACATATATCGAACAAGACACTCGAACGGACCGTGTCACTTGTCTGAGTATACATGGCCTTTCAGAAATCGGATAAATGTCCGATGCATGGCTGTCTCCACTATGCTAGGTGGTGCTGTAGCCCTTTCAACCATGCTTTCAACAAGTGGTTTTAGAGCCACGTCCGGTTCCCTTCCGTCAATAACCCATGGTGTAGCCTATCACGCGCACACAAGCACAGAACGAGAAGTCCGATATGCGATATCCGATCGCTGTATACATGCAGAGAGAAAGCCGACAATGAACGAATTATCTTGGTGTTCTTATCCGACTTCTCTTGTCCGTTATTGTGCCGATTTGTGTCCGAAGTCGATCGGATGAAGGTGTTTACATGCAGTTTAAAAGTCCTGTTGAAGTCTTATTCGTTTAGTTATCCGATTATGAGTCTGCATGGAAACGCACTGAGTGATTCTGGAGAACGCTTGTGGTTAAATCAAATAAATTTTTTTTTATTTAAAATGAGTGAATGTCTCCTCACAAATCCAGTGTTAATCCACAGCATAGGCTCTGTAAACAAACAGGCATGTTTCGCTAGCTATAGTGGGGCCCCTTTTGTTTACATAACCTTAGCTTTCACACCAGTATGTTCTTCAGCACACACACAGTATAGACAGGTAGTGGATCATACAGTTTTTTTTGGAGATATTCACTGATTTTGACAACAAGCGTTCTCCAGAATCACTGACTCCACCTTTAATTTATATGCATTCACTGATGATTTACCAATGCGTAAATGTCCCGACCATGTTACAGGTTAAAGCTGGGGTATGTGATTTCTGATTGGTCAAAGTTAACATGAGCTGACACTTTGACCAATCAGAGCGAGGCTCCGATTCTCTGTTCTTATTGGCTGTTGGGACTGTCCATTCACTTTGGCACGACTTTGTTGGTGTAGAGCGTGTCAGGGAGGGACCATAGGGGGAGGGACCAAAGAGAACAAGTGGAACGGTTGAGGTATTTGGATTCGAATCTCTATCCCAACTGCCATTTTCTCCCCAAATCCTCCACCCCAGCTTTAAGTGAAAAATGATTGTGTATGTGTGACATGTTTTATACCATTATCTTACATTCTGCCAATTCTGTTGCATGTCAAATTGGTCTGTGGATTCCAAACGAAACAACGCATTTTGTTTTACCACAACTCAAATATTTCAGAGAGCTTTCAAGCTATAGTGCGTAACTTCTGTTGCCCCCCATAAGGAATTCTGAGGAATTACAACAACGCTGTCTGTCGGTGCATCTACATGAAGTAAAGCCTTCAGTGATGGCGCATGGATTTTATACCTTCTGCTGTACGTCCAGGTTTTTTTCTTAGCAGTATAGAATCAACAACTGAAACATTTCTTGGGCTCTTCTTGGGATTTTTCTGAGCTCCTGCACCAGTGTCAGGGGGGGTGGGGGGAGGGACACCAGTTTGTAAACGCTGCCATACTGAGAAATACAGAGAGAGTTTTGTGGCGCTGATAGGGCTTAATCAACTTTAGCCCCTTTTACACAGAGATTGCGGCATATTGACGGAACAACATCACTCCAAAATGCCGGCTTTGCTTGCTTCTGTATTATTTACACAGAACCAAGCAACGCCGGCCTGCTGGCGCATCAGTAGCTCCTTTTACACAGCGCTCCGGAATGAAAGAGGTGCTTGTAAACAGCGTCAGGTGTGACGTAAACATTTAGCGCCGCGCCGTTCAGCTGCTTTACAACAACAATACTGGCCGGTGAATTGAGAGCAGAAGTGCTGGAGCTTGCAGTAAGAGGGCCGTATTTTTCTGTCCCCACGATGTGCCAGTTGATCTCGCTACGCGCTGAGTCCAACATCTCTGGGACTGTTAACCAAACTGACAAAAATCACTCCGCTGCTCACTGCTTCACCTCTGTGTCTGTCTGTGTGTGTGTGTGTTTGTGTGACAGGTTGGTTGTGAGCGAGTCTCTTTGTGAGACAGACATAAACATACACACAGTGTGTGAAGTCACGTTACTGTAGGCATAAATAAAGTGTGGATATACGCTCAGACTTAGGATAATAATAGCGGCGGCGGAATCCAGTCAAGACGATGTGAGTACGTTTGGCCGCATATTAAGACAGTAACTTCAGGCTGCAGCCCGCAATGTAAACGTTCCGCAGTAATTTTCTCCATGAATTGTGTTATTTATGTTGGGGGATGATGCTTGTTAGCTAGATGGAACTCTTGTTAAACATATTGGCCGATTAGAATTATTATTTGTAGAGTGTGCGAGTCTTGAGTTGTGTTAGCAAAACAGTAGCTCTGTGGCTAACAGCTGAGCCCGAGCCTTCAGTCAGCTGAAGCAGACAGTCTAGCGGGGCGAGCAGACTATTCCACCGTTCCTTGGTCGTTCCTATTTACTGGCGTACTGAACTACGTTTTAGTTACATAAGAACCTAGAGCAAGAGCCCTCCGCTGCGCGTCGGGCTCCTGCTTCAGCTTGTCGGTCTTTATTTCTAGCAAGTGACCCGTTCGCTATACTTTATCCCTTACTTAGCCTAGCCTAGCTTTCCCATTGTACAACTTCTCCTGGGCAGAAATAGACTCATACACTCTGCAAAATGAAGCGCGGGGGTTTGGATTGAGCAACGGACCTTATGATCAGCTAGATTATACGCCGTTCCTTTTATTTGGTGATTTTTACGGGACATCAGGCCGCCGTGGTTAATGTTAAACACACGTCCTTCAACTGCTAACATGGTCGCATGTTTAGAACGTAGATTATGGAACGTCAAACGCCCCCCAGTTCCGCATCAACAAGCTGGAGCATTTAAACAGAGAGGCGGAACTGATCGTGTCGGGAATCTTACTACCCCCCCGAGGTAGTAAAATTCCCGGAACGATCACTCGCACCTTTCTTCCCTCCTTCCGCAACTGTCGCATTTATACAGCAGGGCGGAGGGCCGAAAGGCCGGCATATTCCCGGCTTTCTCTGGCTGTGTAAAAGGGGCTTTTGTAACTCATTTTGGCAACATCTTAAAACTGACATTCATATACTTTATATGAAAAAAATCACACACTATAACTTTAAAATGTCAGGCTACCTAAAGCAATAGGCCCCGTAGAGATGCATACTCTTATTGGGGAATCCGAACGAGCGCACCCCTGCCTCTGTCGCCCCCCCACAGCGTTCGCGAGGAAAACTGATTGGGAATCGAACGCTGCCGTCTCTCAGCCAGCCTCCGTCACACCGGTCAAACTGGAGGAAGTACCACGCGGCGTAGAGATGTCCCACTAAGGCCAGCTGGGACCCCTGACGTCTGCACGCGTGGTCCGCCTGACGGAAGGAGAACGAGCCCGAAATGTAGGAGACGGTGCCTGGGAGAGAGAGAGGAGGAGAGAGGTGAATTGCATTACCACAGAAAGACAGACACACGGACAGACAGACAGACAGACAGACAGACAGAGGAGAACGAGCCCGATATGTAGGAGACAGAGCCTGGGATAGAGAGAGGAGGAGAGAGGCAAGACAAGTTTATTTATGTAGCAACACACACACACACACACACACACACACACACACACACACACACACACACACACACACACACACACACACACACACACACACACACACACAATGTCGGGGACAGAGCTTAAGAGAGGAGGAGCGGTTTATGGAAATGCAGATGACAGAATTTTAATCTGTAGCTTCATAGTTACATTTCTTCATACTTTAATAATAATAATCTTTATTGGTACAGCACCCTTCATACAGAAAATGCAGCTGAGAGTGCACTAAATATTACTTTTTTAAATAAAATACTTTAAAAAGGTGCAGTCAGTGATTCTGGAGAACGCTTGTTGTCAAAATCCCTTTTTGTCAAAACCAGTGAATATCTCCTCATGATCCACTACCTGTCTGTACTGTGTGAATATCTCCTCATGATCCACTACCTGTCTGTACTGTGTGAATATCTCCTCATGATCCACTACCTGTCTGTACTGAGTGAATATCTCCTCATGATCCACTACCTGTCTGTACTGAGTGAATATCTCCTCATGATCCACTACCTGTCTGTACTGAGTGAATATCTCCTCATGATCCACTACCTGTCTGTACTGTGTGAATATCTCCTCATGATCCACTACCTGTCTGTACTGTGTGAATATCTCCTCATGATCCACTACCTGTCTGTACTGTGTGAATATCTCCTCATGATCCTCTACCTGTCTGTACTGTGTGCGCGCTGAACAAAAAAAAAATCTGGTGTTAATGCACAGCCTAGGATCTATAAACCAGTATGTTAACAAAGGGGGCCCCACCGTAGCTATAGCAACATGCCCGTTTACAGAGCCTAGGCTGTGTATTAACACTGGATTTTGTCAACAATTGCTGACTCCACCTTTAAACATGAGGACAGTGTTTTGTTTGAAATGGATTTCTTGAATGAATCTTTTGTTCTGACTCATATGCCACTGTAAGTTCTCAGGGACTGAGCTGCCAACTATTTTCCCACTGATGACATTTTCCATTTAGTTTTATTGATTCTATTGCAGTTTGTCGACCTACTATCAGTCCCACTCTCACGTCGTAGCAGCTGAAGGCCAGATTGTTGCCACACAGAGTTGACATTCATACAAATAAGAACATGAAGACATCTCTGCAGTTTATTACAAACATTGTTGCTCTGAATTTTCTTCCAGCTCTCTGTCTGTCTGTCTGTCTGTCTGTCTGTCTGTCTGTCTGTCTGTCTGTCTGTCAGTAAAACTAAACAGACCCGGGCTGGATTCTAACCCGGGTCTGCTGCAGGGCCTGGGGGGGGGGGGAGGGGACGCTCTGACCACTGCCGCCTAACCCTAACCCTTAAAGACCTACTTCACCGGTGGAAATATGAAGGTGTGTTGAACTCTGAGATCCTATGTAGTATAAATGTGCAAACACTTTAGAAATCGTTTCATCCTAGCCTGAGAAAAGGCAGAAAGAGTGTTTTATGGTCTCACTGTCTAACCCTACATTTTCCCATGTGTGACATCACGCATGGTAAAATGTAGGGTTAGGATTAACAGGACAGCTTGGCCAAGGGAAGACTGAGGGAAGAAAAACCTCATTCATTATATCATAATAGCGATTTCATATTGATAGAACGGCGGTTCCGTATGGGTGAAGTATTCCTTTAACTAAACTTTTAACCCCATTGAGACCTTACCAGACGTCTTAGATGTGAAGCAGAAGGCATCAAATCGATCCTGGTTCTTGTCCTTGGGTCCGTAGCTGCGTATGCCCGGCAGCGACCCCCCTCCACAGGCAGCGCGCGGGTGGATGATGGGGTACACCACCGTCCCATCATGCAGCCAGCCCGCATTACACCAGTCCAGACCATCTGTCCACGCTGTAGGAATCAAATAAGATCAAATCAAAATCAGTTTTATTTGTATAGCCCGATGTCACAAATAGACATTTGCCTCAGTGGGCTTTACATTCCATACAGTATGACACCCTATCTATCTATCTATCTATCTATCTATCTATCTATCTATCTATCTATCTATCTATCTATCTATCTATCTATCTATCTATCTATCTATCTATCTATCTATCTATCTATCTATCTATCTATCTATCTATCTATCTATCTATCTATCTATCTAGAGATTAAAGAGAAATATGTACCAACAAATAACGTAATAATGGACAATAACTTAAAGATGTTTTCCCCATTTTTATTGTAAATCCTACATACTCAAGATGTACATAGTACATACTGTCTACTTAACCATCGATTGTGTATGCGAGGTTCGTCGGACCGTTTACACTGAAGTATACAGAAGCAATTAATAAAGTCCGACAAATACACATTAATCCATACTCAATATAATGAAAGAGGATCATGTAGTAATTTCTTTCTTTCTTTCTTTCTTTCTTTCTTTCTTTCTTTCTTTCTTTCTTTCTTTCTTTCTTTCTTTCTTTCTTTCTTTTATTTTTATTTCAGACATATCAAAAACAATACAAAACTAAATGAAAAGCATAAAAATACAATAAACAAAATTTATGTTTAAATGACTTCACAACAATAAAATAAACAAAACAAATGATCTGTATTGATGTGATATGCCTGAAAAGGAGCAGGAAGAAGTATACACTTATTTAATCCTACCCCTTTTCCATAGTAAAACAAAATTAAATATTTATTATAATAACATTTCTGAACCATTTCTGAATGTTATAATTCCATCATATCACTTCATTTGAGGTTGATTTATTTTATTGGTTATAAAGTATCACAATTTCCGTGACACTTTCCCTTACTATTGGAACCAGCCCATTATGTTATAACTCATTACATTATGGGCAAAATGTTATCACGGTATTGGAACCAGCCCATTATGTTATAACTCATTACATTATGGGCAAAATGTTATCACGGTATTGGAACCAGCCCATTATGTTATAACTCATTACATTATGGGCAAAATGTTATCACGGTATTGGAACCAGCCCATTATGTTATAACTCATTACATTATGGGCAAAATGTTATCACGGTATTGGAACCAGCCCATTATGTAATAACTCATTACATTAAGGGCAAAAAGTTATCACGGTATTGGTTCAGAAATTGTGTTACATTATCGGCATTCTGCGGTCTGTTATTTTTCACTAATGCACACTGTTAAGGATAATTCACCATTATGTGTTAGAAATAATAAACCCCTTTGCTCAGTGTGTGTGTGTGTGTGTGTGTGTGTGTGTGTGTGTGAGTGAGTGAGTGTGTGTATGTGTATGTGTGTGTGTATGTGTGAGTGTGAGTGTGTGTGTGTGTGTGTGTGTGTGTGTGCTACCTCTGTAGATCTGCTTGTATGAGGCCAATGTGCCGTCTTGTTCAGCACAAGCCGTCTTCGCCTCGTGGAAGGTGAATCTGTAACGGCCATTCTTACTCTGATATGGGAACACCACACCTGGGAAAAGAAACAATGAAGTTATCCCTGCGTTCCAATCCCCATACTTCCATACTTCCATACTATTCAGTATGCCAGAAATAGGTTTAGGATGTAAGTACGTTATTTGGAACTGTCACAACTTCAGATACTTCGGATATAAAAGCAAGAGGCAAGATCAAGGCGCAATGTTATGATGAAATAAAGGAGTAAAAGTATGTCCCAATTGTAGCATACTGCATCCTAACTAGATTATTTTTATCGTCGGATGTAGTATGTAGAATAGAAAAAAGAAAGAGTATGAGATTTGGAACGCAGGGTAACTCTCATGTCATTTCAGACCCTGCCACTCCCTCCTGCTCTGCACTAGCTGTGTATTACATTCACCTGGCCTGCCCCATACTCACCTGCTCCTCATCAGCCCATCAGTATACTGTACTGTATATCCCAGTCCATTTCCCTCAGTCATTTGCCAGATTGTTTAGTTAGTGTCAGGTTTATACAAAATGGCAGACGAGAAGAACCCAGTTGCATGACACAGAAACAGTTCAGTTTCAGAAAGAGAGTTTTAATTTATGGTCTTGCACTTTTAAAATGGGTATTAATAGTAGCATGTAAAATCCGAGAAAAATACCTCTACACCTCCAGAATTTGTCTAAAATGCAAAGTACGTCATTATCTGTCACTTTGGTATCATTTAGCATGACTGTATAACATTATAACAGCATGTATAGGTCAGAAAAGATGAAAAAGCATAATAGGTGTTCTTTAAAGCTGGGGTGGAGGATTTGGGGAGAAAATGGCAGTTGGGATAGAGGCTGTGTTCGGAAAGCCATACTAACGTCCTACTCATACTCATTTTGACTTCAATTTGAGTATGTGATGGTTGGGTATGCGAGTTTGGGTATGTGAGAAATTCTAACTTACTAACTTCCGGGAAGATTTTGGGTATGAATCGATTGTATACTTTTCCTACTCAACCGCCCCACAATGCACTGGGTCAATTCTAACCGCCCAGGAAAATGAACGATATTGTTTGGGGTCCGCGATCTGACAACTGTACGTGTAGTGATTAATAAACTCTTACAATAGATAAGAGATGAAGATAAATACCTAACAACATTAGAGTTACTAAGTGAAATGAGTGATGTGAGTCTGATAGTGGAGAGAGATCAAAACAGATCGCTGTTCCACACACCGCAGCTCGTCCAGCTCAACTCACAGACAGCTGAGTGCTGATGAGCCAGACAGAGAGCGTCGGAGGGATCCTCCGCCTCAAAACATAAGAGTTCCAAAACACAGATGATGAACACAGGACTGTAAAAATCTAGTTCAATATCTAACCTGTAGAGGGCGGTTATAAGCTTAACAGTGTCTCAACTGCCTGAATCTTACAAGAAGAAGAAGAAATTCTTCATGGCTTGAGTATACTTCAACTGAAAACGTTTCGATGCACCTCACATACACAATCGATCTTTGAGTAGACAGTATGCAGTACATAGATGGTGAGTATGTAGGATGTAGGACGCTAGTATGGCTTTCCGAACACAGCCAAAGATTCGAATCCAAATACCTCAACCGCTCCACTTGTTCTCTTTGGTCCCTCCCCTATGGTCCCTCCCTGACACGCTCTACACCAGGGGTGGCCAACCAGTCAGAGACAAAGAGCCACATTTTTTACTGTGTTATTGCAAAGAGCCACATCGTACACACGGGTACACACAGTGGCGATTCCAGGAAATTTTGACTGGGGGTGGCCAAGGTGGGCCACAGAGTTAGAGTGGGGTGGCCATCGCACCCCTGAATGAATAGCATGTGATATGCTGTACAACCAATTCAAAGATGATTTATAATCCCAAATGCCCAAATCATGTTAGTATCCATTGTAATGTTTGTCAGAAAACTAAACCCCTGAAGGGGGGTCTGAGGGCATACCCCCCCAGAAGATTTTTTTGTGTTTTTAACATGTAATCTAAGCATTCTGGTGCATTCTGGCGAAGATAATAAAGGAAAAAGTCAATATTTATTTCAGCTCAGATGAATAGTAAAATTAGCAAGACAACATAACTTGCTAGCAGCCAGATGCCTAACAACTGCACAGAGGGACGGCTGACCACTAGCTTTTGACCAAATATCTTGCTAAAAAATAAACCTTTATTTATGAAAGTCTGCCCTTGCTAAGAACATGTTACACTCGCTAACTACAAACTTTAATTTTTTTATTCAGATTTCAAAAATCTGCTGGGACACGTGCCTATACACATGCATGGGTTGCACGCATGTCACAAGCAAACTTATGCTATTTTCAAGACCTTTGCTGACCAGAGACCAGTTCTAGTGGCCACAGTCCTACCATTAATTTAGTAATTGAAAATTGCAAACTGATCTCATATCAGTGGATTGGAGTGTTTGTGTGATGAACTTGGCAACTACCTATCAAAAAAAGTTAAGAAAGAAAAAAAAATACATATCATCTCTGAACTAGGATACATATCAGGAAAAAAATTTAATTAAAAAAATAAAATGAAAATAAAAAATAACATTTAAACTGGGGGGGCACTGGGGTGGCCAGTAAGATTTCAGGGGGGGGGGCGTTTTTATTTTCGCGGGGAGCTTTCACATGCATACACAAGCATTATTTATTAAAAAAAAAAAAAAAAAAACAGGGGGCCCCACACTAGGACTTGAAACGGGCCCCCAGATCGTTAAGGCCGCCCCTGTGATAATGACAGGACTGGACTCCTACAGTACTAAAGACGACAGGGCAGTCATTTTCAACAATGAACATTGTGTGCACTGCCTCACACACAAACTCTCAGTTCAACCAAGTCCACAAACAAAAATATAACAATTTAAAATAGCGTTTTTCTCTTACTATGCATGTTGCTTTGTGGGACTCACTTTTAGCATGGAGAGAGCTGAAGTGGCGCCGAAGATTTGAAGCCTTGAAATGCGCAAATGACACCTGGCATATAAGGCAGAATGGCCTGCCATAACGTTCAACAAAAAATATGAACTCTCCCACTCTGTTTCGGAGCGAACTTGACACAAATAGTTTACTCACGGAAAACCTCCCTCCAAGCTGAGCGGGCAGTTTTATGTTGCGTCCGCACCAAACGTTTGCGAACGTTATGTTGCGTCCTCAATTAAACATTTGCGAACAGGCATACACATAGGGCCTACACATTAATAAAATAAAAAATTAAATAATAGACAACATGTAAAACGAACGTAAGAGCCGCATGAAACGTTTGCGAACATGCGCACACATAGGCCCACACAAAAAAAAAAGTAAAAAAAAAAAAAAAAATGATAATCACATAATTTGATATGAACTGAAGAGCCGCACGAAGCTGGGCAAAGAGCCGCATGCGGCTCGCGAGCCGCGGGTTGGCCACCCCTGCTCTACACCAACAAAGTCGTGCCAAAGTGAATGGACAGTCCCAACAGCCAATAAGAACAGAGAATCGGAGCCTTGCTCTGATTGGTCAAAGTGTACAGCTCATGTTAATTTTGACCAATCAGAAATCACATACCCCAGCTTTAAACACTGGACCGCCAATGGCTTCAGTTACCTTCAATCCTCAGAGTAATCTCAACATTCTCGTCCTCGATGCCGTCGATAAGTTCACAGCGGTACGTTGCTCCGTCGTCCAGCTCCAGGAAGCTGAGCTGCAGCGAGGCGTCCATGGCGTGGGCTTTGCGGAGACACGCCCTCGGCCCCAGACGTCCGTACGACTTGAAATCGTTTGCGTTGGACATCATGATGATGTTCTCCGGACCGACGTGTTCCGGCTCCAGCTTGGTCCATTTGACTTTGTAGTTGTTTGGTTTTGAGATCAGGAGACACGGCAGAGTGACGTTACCGCCTCTCGGCCCGACCACTTCAGGGTAGACGGGGGGCTCCAGGAGATATTTCAACTTCTTGGGGTCTGTAGGGGTGAAGTAGGATGTAAGTCAAGGCAAGGCAGGTTTATTTCTATAGCACAATACAGACACAAGGCCCATTCAAAGTGCTTTACAGGGGCAAGAAATACATCCAGATTAAAATACATCAGGTATAGACACTTAACAAGATATTTTAACTTCTTGGGGTCTGTAGGGGTGAAGTAGGAGGACGTTTGTCTCAGTGCAAACTAATGCCAAAGAACATGAAAAATAACTTGGTGTTTCTTCGTATGCGTGTACGAATCAGGTGTTAATACACAGCCCAGGCTCTGTAAACTGGTATGCTATTTGCTATGGTGGGCCCCTTTGTTTTCCTGCCTGTTTACAGAGCCTAACACATGATTTGTTTTTCAGCTAACATGCAGTACAGACAGGTAGCATGTCAGATGGAGATGTTCACTGATTTTCGACAAAGTGATTTTGCCAATAAGCGTTATCCTGAATCACTGACTGCACCTTTAACCACTAGGTTTTATATATATGGTCCTTGTGGTTGTGAAGATATTCAACATTTATGGTTGGCATGTCGTATTGAGAAGGAAACCAAAACATTGTCCCGAAATTGCTTGTATAAATCACAAAAAATAGTTTTTCAGCTTGACAACCACCCTAATATCTCGCCTATGGGTGTCCTCTAACTAAAACAATAGGGTGACAGCTTGTAGCAAAAGATGTCCGCAAAAGTCTTAACAGAAGCCCCTTTCAGAGTTGGCCCCCTGACTATTACAAAAACATAATTCATCCCATCACACGGTACCTGCTGTGGTGGGGAGGTAGACAGCCGTAGACCAGGTGAAGCAGCTTGATGTGAGGAGAAGAACCAGAGCAAAGTTCATTATGAAGAGAGACGCTCTTTCAGCTCCTATAAGTGTATGAGAGAAAAAATAAAGTTATTGCCAAGTATTCCAGTGTTTTGGCTAGAGGTTTAACCAATCAAGATTCATCGATATAAGTGGGTATGTCGATTCATTGGCGAAAGATCAGAACGTCCAAACATCGATGCATATCGCCGTCTTTCGTACACACTTTTATTTTGACACTTTGTATGTGTGTGACACTATCGCCTCTAAAAGAATGGATTGTTTTTCCTTAAATTATTCATTCATTCATTTCGTCTTTATTTCTAACAAAAAAATAAATAAATAAATAACAAAAGAAGTATGACATATCATACAAATACCTATAACACAGAAAACAATAATTATAAAGTGTCATAAACAATATTTATGGGCGGCAGTGGCGAAGTGGGTAGGGAGTTCGCCTCTGGTGTGCAGGGTCGGAGGTTCGATCCCCCGTCTCCCCGCCACATGTCGAAGTGTCCCTGGGCAAGACACTGAACCCCGAATTGCTCCCGATAGTTAGCTTAGTTAGCTTAGCACCCTAGTGCTAAGCCTACCCTGCGTGGTAGCTGCTGCTATCGGTGTATGAATGTGTGTGTGACTGGGTGAATGTGTACAAAAAACAATGTAAAGCGCTTTGGGTCTGTGATAAACGGAGATATAGCGCTATACAAGTCCATTTACCATATTTATAAAAATAAATGTTGTGTCTTTGTTCGAAAAGGAGTGAGAGGAAGCCGAAGCTTATGTATTCCCTTACACCCCTTATTCAACGGCTCTTAATTATCATAATGCACATTATTTATATCTATACAATACTCTGATGCAAAATGTACAAAGCCTTATAAAAAACTAAAAAAAAATACAAAAATATTGACAAAAATAAACCAACAAACGAAAACAAGGAACAAAAACAAACTAAAACAAATCACTTATCCCACTACAACCAGTGTAGCTAACGTCACACTCAAAATCACCTACCCTCACCCCGGTGTCGTTCAAAAAAAGTGTTTCTGTCCCTCCTTTTAAACTGAATTATGTTTGTGCTAAGCTTTACTTCTTGTTCTAAATGATTCCAAAAATATCTGGAAGAGCTCATCAATAAAATTTCCAAACAAAGCCATTGTTCTTAAGTCTGTAGGATATATGGAAGCAGGAGATCTCTGCAGCATTCCAATAATTAATTTAAAATGTGTATTTTTTTTTGACACACTTAGCACTGCAGCATATGTACATTTGAGATCCTTATGGGATGAGAAACATTCTTCAAACCTGTAAAGTTGAGATTATGCGGATGTCCTGTCATCCTCCTGCTGCGATGTCCCACATGATGATGGTGCATTCAAGGTCTCGGAAATCCTGGGTCATTCATAACTTTAGGTGAAGTTAAAACTGCTGATAGATAGATAGATAGATAGATAGATAGATAGATAGATAGATAGATAGATAGATAGATAGATAGATAGATAGATAGATAGATAGATAGATAGATAGATAGATAGATAGATAGATAGATAGATAGATAGATAGATAGACTGTTAATCCCAGTTGGCTCGTCTTGCCAAGCCCTAACTGTTGTACTGTCATATCCAGTTCATCTCTCTCTCTCTCACCACACACACACACACACACACACACACACACACACACACACACACACACACACACACACACACACACACACACACACACACACCCTTCCTTTCTCTCTCCTCTCTGGTCAGATGGCCCAGTCCTCTGTCCACAGTGTGCAAACAGTATTGTTGTCCAGATGCTGACGACAATATGAACGCCATTGTTTGTATTTCCCCCGTCTGATTTCTCCTCATTTCCTTTTTTGCTCATTTCGAAGTGACACAAAATGAGTTAAAAAGACACTTTTTCACTTTCAAAACCGGATATTGAAAATGTGCGATTGTATTGTGTTAGTAGCAAGGAAACTATAACTGCTTCTTCCAGTGGTTGGAAGGTTCTAAGATTCTTGTTATATTCCTGACCACATCCTGTCAGTGATTCTATTGGTCTCATATTGTTAATTTTAGTTTGGTAGTGTGTGTGTGTGTGTGTGTGTGTGTGTGTGTGTGTGTGTGTGTGTGTGTGTGTGTGTGTGTGTTGTGAGTGACTGTGTGTGTCTGCATGTGTAGTCGAATTGATGAATAGTTTCTTTTTACGTGTGATTATAGATGGACAGATAGACAGACAGACAGACAGACAGACAGACAGACAGACAGACAGACAGACAGACAGACAGACAGACAGGCAGGCACACACACACAGACAGACAGATAGACACACAGACAGACACATAGACACACAGACAGACAGATACGCTGCGGAGAAAGTTGTCTGTTTTCGCCCGGAGGTGTTTGGGTGAATACTAATTGGAGTAGCAGAGAAAGAGCCTCATTGATCAACAGAGAACAATGGAGAAGCAAAACCAGCTAAAACAGAAGAAAGCCATTATTTCATCTTCTGTCCAGATTGGGACGATGTTTGTTTGTGTGACCGCCGCCCGCTGCCACTGCCTGGCACAATACAGGCCTTGTTCTACCAGCGCTTAGTTTCATAAAGTAAAGGCCTATTAGATGCAAGATTCAACATTCAGAATGGTTTGACTGTCATATGCACAACACTGAGCAGTCGCTGGCAATGAAATCCTTAAGTGAATGAATACTTTATTCCGGACTCAAAGTTCCACATAAAAGACAAGACAAATACAACGTCAACACTAGGGCTGCAACTAACGATTATTTTGATAATCGATTAATCTGTCGATTATTTTCTCGATTAATCGATTATTAATCGATCAGTGTTTTGGTCCGTAAAATGTCAGAAAATGGTGAAAAATGTTGATCAATTTTCCAAAGCCCATGTTGACGTCCTCTAATGTATTGTTATGTCCAAAAACACACAGATATTTCAGTTTACTGTCATAATAGGATTAAAGAAACCAGAAAATATTCACATTTGAGAAGCTGAAATCAGAGAATTTGGAAAGTTTGTATTAAATAATTACTTGAAACGATTAATCGATACTCAAAATTGTTGCCGATTATTTTAATAATCGATTCGTCGATTAATCGTTTCAGCTCTAGTCAACAAAGATTAAAATACATACAAGCATCGATTCCGATGTCTCCCCAGCCCAGAGGAGAACCCTGTATCACTCTGTTTACTGTCCAGTGCAGTTATCAGTTTATTCTTTGACTCTAGAAGTCGACTCATACATTTGTACATGAAATTCCTCAACACAGCATGAAAGGTGAGGACATTACTGGTCCCAAACACAGAGCTAGCACTATAGTCTATCTTTGGCTCCTCTAACACAATGCAATATAAGGAAAAGTAAGTGTACAAGAGGAACACAAGCAGGAGAGCAGAGACCTAAATACAAAACTAAATATATGTAAACTGTAAGCAGACGTGTTTATCCAGATGTCGCCTGGTGTAAAGTGGCATTAGAAGGGGTGCTGGACATATTGTAGCATTTTATTCACTGTATAAGGTTAATAGCTAGTTTCTTTATGATAGTATAACTCACTTATAAGGCATTATGAGCAGCATTTGTGTTATTTTTTAAATACCTTTAAAGGAATTGTTTATTGTTGTTTTTGCGTTTTGCTTCACTCTTCGGCTCAAGAAAAGGCAACAGAAAGCATTCCTGTAACTGTGTGTGTGTGTGTGTG
>OX442353.1:33004770-33039770 GCA_949357725.1 Hyperoplus immaculatus | reverse complement strand
CTCTCTCATGACACTGACATTTCAAACATGATTAATGGGTTTGTACTTGTTCTTGAGTCAACACACCTTAGGCAGTGCAGGGAATCACTTACACTTAGTTGCCTTATTAATTGTAACTTTATTGTTAATTCTTGACACTTCAGTTGTCTGTAATGCAGCAGTGAGGTCACAGTTATGCCATCTAACGTAACATGCCCTAATGAATTATTAGATTATATCTTGTCAAATTATTTCAGTTAGAGCAGAATTTAAGGGCTGGTTGGTTCATTTCTATTTGGGTGGGTATTTTGCGAGCTGGCAAATTTGTGAAATGCCTAATCCAGGGCGAATCCCTTTTATTTTCTGCAGTCTTTAATCGCAGTGACTGATTTATATTAACAGTATTTTATGTGATTAGAGAAGAAAAACTTGGTTTCGGGCGACCGTGGCTCAGGTGGTAGAGCGGGTCGACCAATGATCAAAGGGTTGGCGGTTCGATCCCCTTCCTGCCACCTGTGTCATGGTTGTTGTGCCCCTGGGCAGGACACTGTAATATAAAATTTTTAAAAAATCGAAAAATAGATAACAATGCTTACAAAGAGAATAAATGCCAAATGCTTTTACCCCCCCCCCCTCCCCCCCCACACACACACACACACACTCTATGTACAACAGATGAGTGAGTCTGATATGGAGCCGGTTGGACCAGCCTCCTGCAGCCCTGATGGCCTATCAGTTTGCGTGTTGCACCGGAGCGTGACTCTAGACTTCAGTTATGACAAGCGGACGGGGTCAAGGAGGCAGCAGTGTGTTCCTATTGACATGAACATTTCTCCTTAATTTCTCAACTTTCCCCCCGTCCCCCTGTAAAGACATGCTAACCCCCGGAAACATTTTTAACATTCCTAAAAATGCCCCCTTTCTCTAGGACTGACAGTTTTTGAACATAGTGACAGATTTGCCTTCCAAACAGTTCAGAAAGCTAAAAGTTCATGACAGCTTGGAGAGGCTCCTCTGGTCTGTATAAGGGTAAACCTATAGTATATCCCCTTTCTATTCATGCAGGTGGATGCGGGTACCTTTGTGTTTTCTTTGCATAGGCATATCCTACACCCATGGTCTTTTGGAAAGGCAAGAATCTAACTAAGTTAAACTGTATTTTAAAGGAGCTACGAGGAACTTTTTAAATATTTCTGAAACAGTCTCATTTTTCCTCTGACGATCATAAATGAAATCTAACAGCAAACGAAACCATCAGTGCAAAGAATGCTATTTTTATATAGTTTTTCTTAATGCCTTTGTCATGGGTATACGCTCACCCAGGAACTACAGATGGCTTAGTAAAAACACTACTGCTTTTGTCCAAAGGGGGTGCAAGGATTAACAAAAACTGAAATAATATTCACTGTTACTTATCATAACAAAAGTAGCCATTGTAATTATTGTTACTTGAGTAAAATATATCCTACTTCATCTTGAAAAACCTTAAAATAGTCTGAGTTTGTCCCCCCCCCCTCATAACTTTTGCTTGCAAGGTCAAAAGGTCAACTAAATAAGTGTTCTATCGCTATGTGTGTGTGTGTGCATGTGGTGCCTTGCGTTATGTGTCAGAAGTCCATATGCGTCACACATACATTTGACTTCCGCTTCCATACTACAGACTAAATGAGCCTGTTTTTTGAGGTTTACCCTGTATTCCAAATCACATCCTATTTCTTTTCACTACACTACATACTAAAGTACAGAAGAGTTTTAGTCTTTTCACTACACTACATACTAAAGTACAGAAGAGTTTTAGTCTTTTTACTACACTACATACTAAAGTACAGAAGAGTTTTAGTCTTTTTACTACACTACATACTAAAGTACAGAAGAGTTTTAGTCTTTTTACTACACTACATACTAAAGTACAGAAGAGTTTTAGTCTTTTTACTACACTACATACTAAAGTACAGAAGAGTTTTAGTCTTTTCACTACACTACATACTAAAGTACAGAAGAGTTTTAGTCTTTTCACTACACTACATACTAAAGTACAGAAGAGTTTTAGTCTTTTTACTACACTACATACTAAAGTACAGAAGAGTTTTAGTCTTTTTACTACACTACATACTAAAGTACAGAAGAGTTTTAGTCTTTTCACTACACTACATACTAAAGTACAGAAGAGTTTTAGTCTTTTCACTACACTACATACTAAAGTACAGAAGAGTTTCAGGGCCACAGACAGGAGAGAAAACAAAATCAGATAAGGAAGGGTTTTTTTTTCATAATTTCGAGAAATGTCAAGAATAAAGACCAATACTCCGAAATGCTATTTGGAGTTAGTGGGGGCATTTATGCATTTTCAGCATACTACAATTGACGTGCATGTATTGGGACATCCTAAATCAACTTTTTCTGGCATACTGAATAGTAGGGAAGTATGGGTATTGGAACGCAGGGTTAGCTTG
The DNA here is from genome assembly GCA_949357725.1 of Hyperoplus immaculatus. Classification (NCBI taxonomy): domain Eukaryota; kingdom Metazoa; phylum Chordata; class Actinopteri; order Uranoscopiformes; family Ammodytidae; genus Hyperoplus; species Hyperoplus immaculatus. The sequence continues at coordinate 33,037,338 of OX442353.1, read as the reverse complement.
CATTGATGATTGAATACGTTGATAAGTAAAGCGGTTGACTAGACCTTTTCAGGGGCCCAGACATTTGTGTGGACGGGGCTGGCTCACAACATGGGAGGTTTGGAAGTCTAAATTGACCTCACTTTCACCTTTTAACCCTTTTGTTACACAGGAAAACCATGAACAAGATAGATAATTTGTTGTATTTCTGCATTGAAAATGGTCAATTAGGATCCTATGCATTTCTTTGTGTTTTAAATAAAAGGCCCATGTCAGTAGAACTCATACGTTACCGAGCTATTCTCCCCCGTGTGAGTCTTTCAGCAGTTGCATTCAGGAGCTCCTTCACGCTATGTGCGCTCTAGGTGAACCCTACACATACCTCGTACATCTACCTGTGAAGAAAGACGTCTGTGTGTGTGTGTGTGTGTGTGTGTGTGTGTGTGTGTGTGTCTGTCTGTCTGTCTGTATTTAGACTTTCTCTTCAACCGTTGATCCGATATACTTTAAACGTCCATTGCAGAACCCTCCCTTTACTCATTTTATTGTAAAGTGTCTTCAAGACAGAGTAAGACGAAGAGTACCTTCATTGTATTGTTATTATTACTTGCTGGGTGTGTTGCTGAGGTTCCAAGGTCGCACAGTGTTGAATATGGACTTATTTGGATGAGCGGTTCTGTAGAAATCAGTTGAAAAACTTGGGCAAAGCCAGAAACTATAGTGCACATCTACCCATGCTGTTACGGTACCCGGGCTTGAAAATTAGCTAAAAGAACAAGGGCACTGCTAATGTAATGGCATGAATAGACGCGCATCAAAATACAAACAAAAGCATAGGCACACATATTGTAAGGTTTAGTATACATATGAATAAGTGTTCCATGTAAACTATGTTCTCCATCTTTAAAGGTGCTCCGAGGAACTTTCAGTTTGTGTTAATTCTAGCGCCCCCTTTGGACGAAAGCGGTAGTGTTTTTACTACGCCAGCTGTAGTTCCTGCAGCGTATACCCATGACAAAGGCGTTTTAAAAAACTATATAAAAATAGCATTCTCTTTGCACTGATGGTCTTGTTTGCTGTTACATGTAATTTATGATCATCAGAGGAAAAATTAGACTGTTTAAGAAAGATTTAAAAGTTCCTCGTAGCACATTTAATATAATACTAATGGTAAAATTCAAATATGGTTGAAAAAAAAATTAAAGCTGCTATAATATTTTTTGCCATTTGGGGGTGGCAAAAACAAGCATTGACGCAACATATGGTCACCTTTTAACCCCTTCAAGAATGAATTACACAGAGCTTAAAGATGCAGTTAGTTAACACAGTATAGACAACATTTTTAGAAGTCATGCATTGAATTAAACGCAATAAAATGTTTGCAAAACTACACAGATTACTTTTAAATGTATTACTTCATACCTGTTACCACTTTTTACTTACATCCAATCCAATTGAATGTATATGTTTGATACACATCTACCAACATGTGCTTTTGTCATGTCAATACCCATCAGTTGTCCAAGATTGTATTCTATTGTATTATTCCTAATGATTGTTTTTGCGTGTATGAATATATCGGGGTGTGTCGTGGGGTGGGGGGGGGGGGATTGTTTCAAGCACTTTGTGTTACATTTACTTGTATGAAAAGTGCTCTATAAATAAAGTTTGATTGGGCGCTCCGGTGGTGTAGTGGATAGAGCGCGTACCATATCGGCTCCGGCCTTCGTTGCAGTCGTCGCGGGTTCAAGTCCGACCCGTGGACCTTTACTGCAGGTCATCCCCCCTCCCTCTCTCTCTCTCTCTCTCTCTCTCTCTGTCTCTCTGTCTCCCCATTTCAACTCTGTACTGTCTGATAAAGCTTGAAGATGCCAAAAAAAAATCTTTAAAAATAAATAAATAAATATAGTTTGATTGGTGATTGATTGATATGACTCCCAAAAAACATTTAAAGAACTTTCCTCGTTTTAAATGATGTTTTCTTAGAAATGTCACAATTTGTTATCTAGTACACATCATGTCACCATCCATAATTTATACATTCTTCTGATGGTTGTGTGATATGTGTGACATGTGACTAACCCTGACGTCTCAAGGCTCCAGGCAGGTATGCAACCTCTTCACTGATTGGCTGCCAAGATACGCTGTCAGGTGCTACACTGTTCCAAGAATTGTATCATTGACTCCTTCGAAGAAAAACCGCAACCGCCCTCATAGCCCCAAAGCACTTTTAAAATTGTTCTCGCCTTATTTCTCCCTCTAAAATACATCTAGCATGATGAAAAATATTTTTTTTTAATGTAAATGTATTTTAACAAATTGTTTGAACTCACAAAAATGGCAAAAATCTTCACCAAAAAACGTGAAAAACAAATATTTGAGCGGTTGTTCGAGTGATTTACGGATGGTAGCCCCGAGGATCTTATAACCAATCACTTACAGTTGACTTAGTTTTTGTAAGACGTCAACGCCCCGTTGTGCCACACAGATAGATAGAGATCTGAGCGGTGGACAGGTTAGGAGATAAACAACATTCCCATACCTGCCGTTCACTGTTTAGCCTAGAGCTAAGTCACACAGAAGAGTTCAAATCCTTAGTTCATATTTACAGCATATAAGTGTCCAACGTTTTAACAGAACAGATTATGGATTCAGCATTTTTTTAATTTTTTTTATAAATCAAAAATTACTATGTACAGGTATCATAAATCAGACAATTGACAGCATATGAACAAATCCTTCTGTAGTAACCTTCAGAATAGTGCTGAGAATGATTATGGAAAAGTTTAGTTGATGTAAGTGCTTCAGAAGTTGAGATAAAGGTTTTTTTATTGACACAAAACACTTAAAATCTCTGGAAAATTGGTCTAAAATAATAATAATAACAAAAAAAACATATATATGATATCAAAGTTGCAGGCGTCTCAATAAGCTTTTACCAAAAATCTAATTTAAAAATACATTTTCATAAACATTATAAAACATAGTTAAAGCTGCAGTGTGTAGAATTTTGGGTTTTATTTCCTAGCAGATTTTGTAGAAAGTAATTATAATATCCATAAGTACATTTAATTTAGTGCATAATAGCTGAAAAAATGTTTTGAATTATTATTTTTTCCCTTAGAAAGGGTCTCATATATGTCCATATTTCTGCATATTTTGGACCAAGGCCTTGTGCCGCCATCTTGAAAGTGTCATAGTTGGAATGTCATCAGGTGCATTGTTTAAAATTTAGAATTGTTCTTGTCCTTGAAGGCCACTGTAGCTTCTGTTATTATTCTAAAGGGTTGGGGTTACCCAGGGAGTGTTGCATTCTAGAACTTTGCAGAACTTTCTTGATGATGTCATATTACACACTGCACCTTTAAAAAAAAAAAGTTTTTTAACAGTCTAGAGTCCGTTTGACAGGACTGTGTGGGCGTGGCCGTATCCAACTGTCTCCATGGGAACAATCATTGTTTTTATAGAACGTTTGAACAGAGAACCGCTGTGATTGGTTCAAAATACTTATTGTGTCATAAGAACCAGAGCTTATAGCCCATAGCCTCATCTAAACCGAATTTTTGTTAAACTTATTAAACTTAAATGACAATATCTTTAATTTGGATTGATAAATATGCCTGTAACTCTTTTCAGATGCTTTACTATCATGAAACTAACTCCACGCATGACATAGTTAGAAGGATGTTGTGTATTTGGCTTTTACAGTTTACAAGGGTTTTAAAACAATACGAGATAGCGACAGTGTCTGTGTCTGTCTCTGTGTCTGTGTCTGTCTCTGTCTCTGTGTCTGTGTCTGTGTCTGTCTCTGTGTCTGTCTGTGTCTGTCTCTGTGTCTGTGTCTGTGTCTGTCTCTGTGTCTGTGTCTCTGTCTGTGTCTGTCTCTGTGTCTGTGTCTGTCTCTGTGTCTGTCTGTGTCTGTCTCTGTCTCTGTGTCTGTCTGTGTCTGTCTCTGTGTCTGTGTCTGTGTCTGTCTCTGTGTCTGTCTCTGTGTCTGTCTGTGTCTCTGTGTCTGTCTCTGTCTCTGTGTCTGTGTCTGTCTGTTTCTGTCTCTGTGTCAGTGTCTGTCTCTGTGTCTGTGTCTGTCTCTGTGTCTGTGTCTGTGTCTGTCTCTGTGTCTGTGTCTGTGTCTGTCTCTGTCTCTGTCTCTGTGTCTGTGAAGATGTACAGACATGTGTAGTATCAACAACTCTCCTCGAACAATACAATGTTTTTTTTGCGATCCTTCCGGGAAAAAAAAATGTGATAACTTGTTGTACATATCTATGCAGGTACAATGCCATTCATTCAACAAACCCAGATTTTACATGAGATTCTGTTTCCAGGGTAACTAGAACTACAATTGGGGGAACAATTGCCCAACAGAGAAAGTCCAGTGATGGTAGTCAATGCTTTGAAGAAGGAGAAGCTCCTAAGAAGATATACTATGGTACTAAAGCCATACTAACGTCCTACTCGCACTCTTTTTGACGTCAATTTGAGTATGTGACGGTTGTGTATGCGAGTTTGTGTAGGCGAGAAATGCCCGGATATGTACTTACTTCCAGGAAGATTTTGTGCGCAAAGTCTGAAGAAAGTCCGTCAAAGCGTTCTGGAGATATCGCGTTCACAAGAATGTCCCGGACAGACAGACGGACAACGTGATAACACGATGTCTACATTAAATTTAACCTACTTAAGTGCTCTTAATCGTTAGTTTAAATAGCTATTGAAGAGAGGAGAACATTTAACCTACTTAAATGCTCTTAATCGTTAGTTTTGATAGCTATTGAAGAGAGGAGATTTTAAGATTGTGTCAATGAAACAGTGCTAGTGCAGTAAATGTGCTAGTTGCTGAACTAAATATATTGTTCTGAAACAGGCAGAAAACAAGTTCATTTTAACATCAAATGTTTATTGTTTTAATAAGATAGACTGATTTAGTGAAATGACATAACAATTGGGGGCGGCCTTAGCTCAGTTGGTAGGGCGTCTCCCCCCATGGGCCTCGGCCAGCAGCGGACCCGGGTTCGATTCCAGCCCGCGGTCGTTCTCTGCATGTCACTCCCCTCTCTGCCCCATTTCAACTCTGTCTCTACACTATCAATAAAACATAAAAATGCCAAAAAATATCTTTAAAAAACACAGCAAGATATATGGAAATGTTATAACTAAAAAAAGTCCCTTCTAGAATCTTAGTTTGGTAGCTATTAATAAAATTTGATAAAAACATTAAAATAGTGTTAATTTGTGTTTTCAGAATTGGTTAAAATGAAAAACTGGCATAACCTTGACAGTGAACTTTGTTTGAGCTTTATTTAAACAGGGACAATGTACAAGAGAAACATTAAAAACCTACTTCACTGGTGGAAATATGAAGGTGTGTTGAACTCTGAGATCCTATGTAGTATAAATGTGCAATTTTTTTTTAAATCGGTTCATCCTAGCCTGAGAAAAGGCAGAAAGAGTGTTTTATGGTCTCACTGTCTAACCCTACATTTTCCCCTATGCGACATCACACATGGTAAAATGTAGGGTTAGGATTAACAGGACAGCAGGGCCAAGGGAAGACTGAGGGAAGACTGAGGGAATAAAAACCTCATTCATTATATTATAATAGTGATTTTATAATGATAGAACGCCGGTTCTATGTGGGTGAAGTATTCTACAAACTGCTATTCTCCACCTGTAGTCCCTGGGCAGGTTAGAACAATAAATACTACTTTGTGTAAATCAATCTGTTTTTTCATCTGATAGCTAAAATGATAGATATATGTTTTTGCATTGCACACATACTGACCCTGAAGTGAACATATGGGCCCCCTCTTTAAGCCCCTTAAAGTAGCCCACAGTACACTCGCTCCACTGTGCATTGGCCGGTCTAGTGTGAAATACCTGTGTAGCAGAATGTATGTTATCTCTCTCCCTTACATAACAGAGCACGTTTAGTCATGTTCGTTTTTTAATCTTTTTTTTTCATCTGGTGCCAGGGCCTCTTGTGAAAGCAAGCGGCCGCCATGTTGTCACTACCGATGCCCTGCTGTCGTGTGATTGGCTGATTGTGTTATCAGTGGAAAGGCCTAGAGACAGACAGATGCTGATCGAGTGACAAGAGCACAACCACTTCAACACTGAACAAAAAGAAAAAATCACTGGCACGCACACTATGTTCCAAACACATACTCTATCTCTTTTTTTACTATTCTACATACTACAGCTGGTCATAAAAAGTATGTTAGTTATGCTGGGTTTCCACTAGAGGACTTTTAAAAGACTGAAGACTGAAACCCTCTTACATCTAAAGACAATCAACTCACACCTGAAGACAACTAGTCATTAGTTTTCAGTCAGAGTGAGATTTTGAAAAGACAGGGGTCTCATATTGCAAGACTACAACTAGATTCCTTTTGAGATTAATATCATTTCCGCAAACGCGATAGTGATTATTTAATAAAAAAAAAGGTTAATTCAATATTCCGAGCGGGGGACTTCCTTTAGTTATTTGACCATCTTTATTTGCTGATCTCGTCCCCCAATAACTTTAACTCCTAACCCTGTATTTGACGGTAAAGTGTTCAGGTTGCGCGTGTCAGCCTGGTTCTCCAGCCGAGGCTGCTACGTGAAAGTGTCCGAAATAAATGCCTGCACAGGTCGCGACTAATGCCGCTGCTCCTGCGTCCTGCTTGGTGCATGCGAGAGTGTGACAGTGTTTGCGTCATTTCGCTTGAGCCAACCCCTTAAGACTAACGATAAACCTGTTTGATAATGTCGGAACGTCAAGACGGGGAGAAGACTGGCTGAAATCGGGTCAGAAGATTACCATACACCAAACGACTGCGATTACGGGCGCACGCCACAGCTCCAGCACGACTTCTGTGATTTCAGTCCGACATTGGAAGATTGTCTGCGACTGTCAAATCACGTGAAAAGTCGTGTAGTGTAAACCCAGCATTAGTTAGCATGCAGTATGCTACAATTAGGACATACTTTTAGTAATTTATTTCATCCTAACATGGCTCCTTGAACTTGCCTCTTGCTTATATAGCCGTCTCATCGCTGGTTGTTGTCACTGGGAGGCTCAGTCCATGTGATGTAACTTCTGCTGCAGTGGATTGTGGGTCAGAACCTCCATAAAGCTGCTAATTTCCACATAAAAAATCTCAACCGGATGTAATAGGACATCTGGGTATTTTTCAGCATGCTGCATTTGACCACATGTATTGGGACAAACTAAATCTGTTTCTACCGTACTAAATAGCGGGGAAGTATGGGGACTGGAACACAGGGACAGACTTCTGGCAGTCTAATATAACAGCCAGGTGACATAACCAATAGTTGCTCATGCTTAGAAAAAAAATTAAAAATAGGTAGTTTGTCACTTTGTTTTGCTAATATATATTCCTCTAATATACTTGTTTGGTCTTCTAAAGGCCCATGTACGCTCCCACAAACAGATACATACGTTCAAATGGTATAATCGTCACTGTCAACATGCTTACGAGCGCCCTTTACATTGGTTTGGAGATTGAACGATATATCCGCTAGACGGCGTTGCTCAAAATCAAACTGTTAAGCAACAAAAAACGTACTTGCTACGCTGGGCCCTTTTGTTTACACACCAGTTTACAGAGCCTAGGCTGTGGAGCAAAACCAGATTTTTTTTCAGCTCACACAAAGTATATTAAAGCTGGGGTATGTGATTTCTGATTGGTCAAAGTTAACATGAGCTGTACACTTTGACCAATCAGAGTGAGGCTCTGATTCTCTGTTCTTATTGGCTGTTGGGACTGTCCATTCACTATGGCACGACTTTGTTGGTGTGGAGCGTGTCAGGGAGGGACCATAGGGGAGGGACCAAAGAGAACAAGTGGAGCGGTTGAGGTATTTGGATTCGAATCTCTATCCCAACTGCCATTTTCTCCCCAAATCCTCCACCCCAGCTTTAACCGACTTTGACAAAAAGGGATTTGGATTTTTTTGCAAATACTTCAATATAGTCAAAGTTCTGCTGTACGTCCAGGTTTTTCTTCTTAGCAGTAGAATCAACAACTGAAAAAAATTTTGGGCTCTTCTTGGGGATTTTTCTGAGCTCCTGCACCAGTGTCGGGGGGGGGGGGACACCAGTTTGTAAACGCTGCCATACTGAGAAATACAGAGAGAGTTTTGTGGAGCTGATAGGCCAAATCAACTTTGTGTCAACTCGTTTGGCGATGGCTTGAATGTAACCAACTCTCATGGAAAAAGTTACGCACTGTAGCTTTAAGCCAAAGACAAATTTCAGAAGTTAAACGATAAAGTATTTTATATTTTTCACCCAGGGTGAGGGACCCATGACAAAGGCATTAAGAAAAACTATATAAAAATATCATTCTCTTTGCACTGATGGTCTCGTTTGCTGTTACATGTAATTTATGATCATCAGAGGAACAATGAGACTGTTTCAGAAATATTTAAAAGTTCCTCGCTGCACCTTTAAAGCATTTGAGGAATTGTTAAAAGAAAAAGTGTTATCTTCAATGTGTGTGTGTGTGTGTGTGTGTGTGTGTGTGTGTGTGTGTGTGTGTGTGTGTGTGTGTGTGTGTGTGCGTGTGTGTGTGTGTTTGAGTGTGTGTGTGTGTGTGTGTGTGTTGTGTGTGTGTGTGTGTGTGTGTGTGTGTGTGCGTGGACTACCCATAGATATTTAAAACAGTTCCTCGTAGCACCTTTAAAGCATTTGAGGAATTGTTACTAAAAGAAAAAGTTTTATCTTGAATCTTTCACATGACTGTCACTGCGATCACGAGACTGCATCAGTGTTCTGGAATGACAGTTACTGTTTGCATGATTGACATAGAGTGTGTGTGTGTGTGTGTGTGTGTGTTTATCTCCTCATGACATGCTACCTTTCTGTACTGTGTGTGTGTGTGTGTGTGTGCTGAATAAATGTTTGTCGTTTATACACAGCCTATGTAAACAAAGTGGGCCCACTAACTAGCAACATGCCTGTTTACAGAGCCTAGGCTGTGTATTAACGCCAAACACACACAGTACAGACAGGTAGAAGATCATGAGGAGATAATCACTGGATTTTTCCAGTGCTGTCTGATGAATGTACACCTGTGGACTTTAGCCCAGGTGTGTGTGTGTGTGTGTGTGTGTGTGTCTTGTTGATTTAAAGTGAAACCTGTAATTTTAGCTGGTGGGAATGAAGTGATGAGGAACGGGCCCTTGAGCAGAAAAGACAAGATTAGGCTTGTCCCATATGAAGAGAGAAAAGCGTTTTTTTTTGGGGGGGGGGGGGGGGGGGGGGTTTCATAAGTTATCAATCAATATACAGTATATGACATCAGCTAATGGGATTCTTCCAAAAACAAGACTTCACATGCCAGAACTAACTCCCATCTCTAACTCCACACACTGCAGGTGAATACGGTAACACTTTAACGTATAGACAACTTGAGGTCTACTGCAACTCTCAGTTCCTTTAAATCGAGTCTGAAGACTTTTCTGTTTCCATTTTAACCTGTACTTTTTTATTATATTATAAATCTTCTATTTCTATTCATTTGCTTTTAAACATTTTATTTATATTCCCTCGCTTTTCTAATGTGTATCATGTATTTTATTCTTGCCCCTGTAAAGCACTTTGAACGGCCGTGTGTCTGAATGGTGCTATAGAAATAAACCTGCCTCGCCTATAGATCATCATGGAACTTTGCCAATATATGCAAATTGGGCAATGTGTAACTAATGTGTGTGTATATTTACATCTCTTTAAAGACCGATAATCGAAGGGGCGCCCTTAACTCAGTTGGTAGGGCGTCCCCATCCCCCCCATGGGCCTCGGCCAGCAGTGGACCCGGGTTCGATTTCAGCCCGCGGTCGTTCTCTGCATGTCACTCCCCTCTCTGCCCCATTTCAACTCTGTCTCTACACTATCAATAAAGCATAAAAATGCCCAAAAAAAGATCGATAATCTAGATGTTGGATAAAGCCAGAGTTAGTGACTAATTCTTTTACAGGACATATTTTGGACACAGCCTTTTCTTTTTTAATTTTAGAAATAAAAAATGAGAGACAACTGACAACATATATGAACAAATCCTTCTGTAATAACCTTCAGAATAGTGCTGAGAATGATTATGGAAAGTTTAGTCGATGTAAGTGCTTCAGAAGTTGTAGATCTTTGGTTCAGAGTATTGAAAAAAACTAATGTTGAGATAATGTCCGTTAAAGATGGTTGTATAGGAGAAATATACAGACGCAAACAGACAAGGTTTAGTCAAATAAACACCTGGATGTACATGTTGGACCTTTTGATTTATACTAGTATGAAAGAAGACATGTTATGGAAGATAGATAGACACAAATCTCAAAACGTACCACCGTTTTTGTCTGCCGTGTCTCACCGTAAATGCGCAATACCAATTTATTATTTTCTTTTGAAACATGGGACTACCTAGCCTGGCTCCGCCCGCCCGCCTACTTCCGGCCAAATTTTATTTTCCCTTCAGTAGTCAGTCTGGGTCTACAGCCCATTTCCCAGTTTTGCCGGAGATTCGACAGCCGGTCCAATCAGCGAACAGAGCGAGTGGCTGAGAACGATGACGTCGAAGTCGCGCTCCAGTTTCAGTTGCCAGAAGCCGGCTCATGACACACGTGACGACCAAACGTTATGCGATTGGTTGGCTAATCCAGAGTGGCACTGGGCAGATCCAATAGTTTTAAACTTTAACAGACACCCGCCTCCATGAGTGAACGTTTGCCAATTACAGCACTGCCAGACCTTCTGTACAAATGAAATGAAGTACGATGGTCTGGTAGCACCAGGCTAGGGACTACCCATAGTGTGTGTGTGTGTGTGTGTGTCTGTGTGTGTGTGTGTGTGTGTGTGTGTGTGTGTGTCTGTGTGTGTGTGTGTGTGTGTGTGTGTGTGGACTACCCATAGTACGTGTGTGTGTGTGTGTGTGTGTGTGTGTGTGTGTGTGTGTGTGTGTGTGTGTGTGTGTGTGTGTGACTACCCATAGATATTTAAGCAACGTAAAGCATGCAGACACAGGGTAAACATCCTGCTCTGCGCTACGCATTTAAAATATTTCTTCATTTTTGAATTTTAAAAATGTATTTGAAGTCTAGAGACCCAACGCACAAACAACGTGTTTGAAATGTCTACAGGCGCCCAACACTAGGACTTCTTGTAGCTCTGGTTCCAGCTACAGAAAGTGCAACGTTGCGTGATCAGTGATTCTGGAGAACGCTTGTTGTCAAAATCACGTTTTGTCAAATGCAGTGAATATCTCCTCACGATCTGCTACCAGTCTGTACTGTGTGTGCGTGCTGAATAATCGTTAATACACAGCCTAGGCTCTGTAAACTGGTATGTACAGAGCCTAGGCTGTGTATTGACGCCAAACACACACAGTACAGACTGGTAGCAGATCATGAGGAGATATTCACTGGCTTTTTCCAGTGCTCTCAGATGAATGTTGTGGAAGACGTTTTTTGTTTAAGAAAACTTCACTATAGTCCAAAATGAAAACAAATCTTTACTCAGTTTCAAAAGACAATACAGATGATTATGGTGTGCAGCATTCATGCATGGACACACACACACACACACACACACACACACACACACACACACACACACACACACACACACACACACACACACACAGGGTTAGAGGGAGAGAAGACCAGAGCATCCTACCCAGAGCAATGCGAGGGTCTAGACTGAGTTGTGCACACAAAATGAGCTGCTTTATACAGAAGGGTTTGACATGGTCAGATAGGTAGAATGACAATGGACCAATCAAGTTTGGTTCTTGATGACATCAATGCTAATCTGAATCTGGGGGCTTCCAGGATGGCCCACATCTAGGATGTCAGCCCAATCAGACTGATTTAATTGCAGCAGAAACTCCAGACAGGATACACCAGTAGTTAAAATGAGAGGAAATACACTTCATACAATGATCAAATAATGAATGTAGAGACAAGAGTAGAATTAAACTAGTCAATATAAAATTGGCACCTGGTGTGTGTGTGTGTGTGTGTGTGTGTGTGTGTGTGTGTGTGTGTGTGTGTGTGTGTGTGTGTGTGTGTGTGTGTGTGTGTGGACTACCCATAGTATGTGTGTGTGTATGTGTGTGTGTGTGTGTGTGTGGACTACCCATAGTATGTGTGTGTGTATGTGTGTGTGTGTGTGTGTGTGTATGTGTGTGTGTGTGTGTGTGTGTGTGTGTGTGTGTGTGTGTGTGTGTGTGTGTGTGTGTGTGTGGACTACCCATAGATATTTAAGCAACGTAAAGCATGCAGACACAGGGTAAACATCCTGCTCTGCGCTACGCATTTAAAACACTTCTTCATTTTTGTATTTTAAAAATGTATTTGAAGTCTAGAGACACAACGCACAAACAACGTGTTTGAAATGTCTACAGGCGCCCAACACTAGGACTTCTTGTAGCTCTGGTTCCAGCTACAGAAAGTGCAACGTTGCGTGATCAGTGAAAAAATAAAAATCTTATTTAAAGGTGCACAGAGGAACATTCAGTGTGTGTTCATTCTAGCGCCCCCCTTTGGACAAAAGCGGTAGTGTTTTCACTACGCCAGCTGTTGTTCCTGGGTGAGCGTATACCCATGACAAAGGCATTAAGAAAAACTATATAAAAATAAAAATCTTTGCACTGATGGCCTCGTTTGCTGTTACATGGCATTTATGATAATCAGAGGAACAATGAGACTGTTTCAGAAATATTAAAAAAGTTCCTCGTAGCTACTTTAAGATAGCTAGATAAATAATTAAAAAACACATTTGCCCTGATGATATGAAACCTTTTATAACATCATTGGTCAAAGTTATTACTGTGAAGTAATTGCACACTCCTAAATAGTGCTTTGCCTGTGCCAGAGAGCATCCATCTATTTAGCGGCACATGTATGTTTAGCTTAAAGGTGCAGTGTGTAATATGACATCATCAAGTAAGTTCTATAAAGTTCTAGAATGCAACACTCCCTGGGTAACCCCAACCCTTTAGAATAATAACAGAAGCTACAGCGGCCTTCAAGGACAAGAACAATTCTAAATTTTAAACAATGCACCTGATGACATTCCAACTATGACACTTTCAAGATGGCGGCACTAGGCCTTGGTCCAAAATATGCAGAAATATGGACATATTTGAGACCCTTTCTAAGGGAAAAAATAATAATTAAAAAAAAAAAATTCAGCTATTATGCACTAAATTAAATGTACTTATGGATATTATAATTACTTTCTACAAAATCTGCTAGGAAATAAAACCCAAAATTCTACACACTGCAGGTTTAAACCTATAGTACTTTAGTGATATTTTAAATACATTTTACACACAGTTCGTATAAGTGTAAGTTTTGACTTGTCAACTAGGCCAAAGATTTTTTCTCAGAGTAAAATGAGACAATTAGAAGTATATGGTTGCGTTCCGAATCGCATACTTTCTACTATATAGTATGTAGAAAAAAGATTTAGGATGTCCCAATTCTTGTGGCCAGATTTAGGATGGTTAGAAGTACCCGGATGTCCTACTTCATGCGGCCAAGATTGTTAGTGTTGAGAACTGCATCCTATTTGGGCGATTCTGACCCACAATCCATTGCGCACGTGAAGTGACGTCACATCGACGAAGCCTCCATATGAAACAGGGATGCGACAGATATAAAAGCAAGAGGCAAGATCAAGGCGCAATGTTATGATGAAATAAGAGAGTAAAAGTATGTCCCAATAGTATGCCTACTGCATCCTAACTAGATTATTTTTATCGTCGGATGTAGTATGTATAATAGAAAAAAGAAAGAGGAGGAGATTCGGAACGCAACCTATGTTTTTCATTCGTTTCCATGACAGCAGCAGTAGGAAGCAGGAAGTAAGGGTGCAACGAAGGGACAAAATAGTAGCGCGAGATTAACACGATTTAAAAAAATGAACGCATAATGCTCCGTCTTGAATCTTATCGAGATTAACATGTTAACGCTGATAGCCCTAGTTAAGACATAAGGTTTTGGTGACAAGTGAGTGTGTGTCTGTGTGTGTGTGTGTGTGTGTGTGTGTGTGTGTGTGTGTGTGTATGTGCGCGCGTGTGTGTGTATGTGTGTGTGCGTGTGCGTGTGTGTGTGTGTGTGTGTGTGTGTGTGTGTGTGTGTGTGTGTGTGTGTGTGTATGTGCGCGCGTGTGTGTGTGTATGTGTGCGTGTGTGTGTGTGTGTGTGTGTGTGTGTGTGTTCAAAGGCTTCTATTTGACGCCTGTGGTCTCAAGTGATAATAGTTCAAATTCCCTGTTAAACAAAACAACATTCCAGCCGGTTCTTTCACCTTTTCAGTCTCTGCTGATGGAGGACAGAGATATACAGGTGTGTGTGTGTGTGTGTGTGTGTGTGTGTGTGTGTGTGTGTGTGTGTGCGTGTGTGTGTGTGTGTGTGTGTGTGTGTGTGTGTGCGTGCGTGCGCTTGTGTGTGTGTGTGTGTGTGTGTGCGCCTGTGTGCTGTTTCTTACCCAACGTCCTATGCAGTGTAGTAAGTGAGCCTATTATATATAATTACAGTATTTTGATTTGATTGTTAAAGCCACTCTAAATAGTTTATAATGTGACTGTGGTTTCCGTAACATATTCTAACCTTTATTTATACAGGTAAATCCCATTGAGACCGGAGACTCTTTTACAAGGGAGACCTGTTCCCATTCATACACCGATAGCAGGCTAACCATCGAATATGTAAGCACAACCATCATGCAGTGTAACTTACTTAAAGCCTTTGTGGGTTAACTGTTATGTGCTATGAAACTAAAAACAACATTAAGAACACTTAAAAAGTCCAGCCTTGGGAATCAACCTCACACAACACTTTCATTTGTGGATAAGACATAAATAATTAAAGGTGGAGTCAGTGATTCTGCAGAACGCTTGTGGTCAAAATCACTTCTTTTGGTCAAAATCAGTGAATGTTTCCTCAAGATCCGCTACCTGTCTGTACTGTGTGTGCACTTAAAACAAATCTAGTTTTAATACACAGCCAATAGGCTCCGTAAACGGGCATGTTGCCAGCTACGGTGGGTCCCGTTTGTCTAAATACCCTTTTTTTAAATGCCAGTTTACAAATCCTAAGCTGAGTATAAACATCAGATTTTTTTAGTACATACAGGTAGCGGATCGTGCGGAGATATTCACTGATTTCGACTTTAAGTGTTTTTGAGGACAAGCGTTCTCCAGAATCACTGACTACACCTTTAACAGCCAAGTAAAACTGTTTAAATCTGTGTTCTGCAAGTCAACAAGGGTTTTAGTATTCAAGCCCTGCACAACAGACTAAAGATAAAACCCTTTTCTCACACGTTAACGACGCTGTTTGAGCAGGTACACATAATAACTGCTGCTGTTATAACTGGTATCAATGAGGCGATAAAGAAGCTCCCGTGCCATAAAAGACTCTACTGGAGTTAACATTATGATTGACTAGTCAACTTAAAAGCAGCCGACCGGTGATAGGGGTTTTACTATGCGCCTGTAATAAGTCACACATCACATGGAATCTGATTCAGGCCTCAATAATATGTGGAAATACGTTATATAATAGATATTACAAGGCATTGCAAAATACAATTAATTGAAATTGCAACTTTTTTTTTTAATATATGTTATTTCGGACGTATCAAAAGCAATACAGAACAAAATGAAAAGCATAAAAATACAATAAACAAAATGTTTAAATGACTTCACAAAAAGAAAACAAAGGATCTGTATTGATGTGATCTGCCTGAAAAGGAGCAGGAAGAAGTATACACTTATTTAATCCTACCCCTTTTCCATAGTAAAAAAAATAAAACTATTTATTGTATTCGCTACTGTCACTCCTGAAAAGTGGAGCTCAAGCCAGGTGACATGTTTGATGGGCCTTTGGGGTGAAGGGAACATATCAGGGAGAAAAAATAAAAAAAAAATAATTAAAAAGTATATAAACCTGTCCTGAATGTCTGGCTGTCTTTTCCCATGTTAACTCTAGTCTCCTGTGACCAAACCCTCATGTACTGTGTGCATGCGGGTTGTCTGAAGAGTTAGGCAACTGTAAGCAAAGGTATCGGATATGGGTTGCTTTTAAAAGTAGCAGTAAGCAGCAGGCTATCCAAGAAATCGTATATACAGCTCTGGAAAAAATGAAGAGACCAGTCTGGATATTTCTTCAATCTTCATCTCTACATTACTTATTGAAAATGCTCTGAATGACAAAAAATGTATTGGAATAAAACCAAAATGTTCATTCTACTCAAACATATGCCTATAAATAGTCAAACGAGAGACACTGAACATTTGGAGTGGTCTCTTCATGTTTTCCAGAGCTGTATGTAAAAAAATAAAAAATTCAATTAAATCATTAAAATAAAACATTTAATAATAATAATAATAATAATAATAATAATAATAATAATAATAATAATAATAATAATAATAATAAAAATAAAATAAAACTGTATTGGGCATCACGTTAAGTCAGTGTCACAACATCGTAATGGATCCAAGGTGAGTTGCAGCGCTTCAAACCACCTTGAAGAGAATCCAGTAGCCGAGGTGGGAGTGGCTTAGAGTGATCCTGCATAATTCATGTGGAGGAGGCAGGTCTGGTCGGCTGTAGGTGTTTCCCTACTGAACAAAAACCACACATGCAAAGCCCCGAGCTCTTGTGTCTGTGTGTGAGCCTCTTCTTCCAACCCTCCCTCACACACACACACACTCTCACACACACACACACTCTCACACACACACACACGCTCCAGCCAGTCTCCTGTCTCTGCACTGATGTGTGTGAGAGAGACTGGGAGAGAGTGTCTAACTTTTTTTGTGTGTGTGCTGGATATTTAATCCCACTGAAAAACTTTATTTATTTAATTTTTATTACACTTTTAACATCTCTTCTTTGTGTATTTTTTGGGGTGAAATAGACACATTTAATCATGGGAGACGCAGCGACCAACATGCGCCTGAAGCTGCCCATCATATGTTTCATTCTGGAGATCATCCTCATAATACTTTTTGGTGTTTTGGTTGTGTACGACGATGAAGTGGACGCGAAGAAGTGGCACGCCGGCAACCACTCTGATTATGACAACGACTTCTACTACCGCTACCCAAGTGAGTGTCCCGGGACGTTTAATGCTGTAGTCTATTAAGAGGGGTTGGGGGGTGAGGGGAGGGGGGTTACTGTCTAAGTTTAAGGGTCTAAATCAGGTGTTTTATGATTTATTATGTGTATGAGTGAAGTGCGATGAATTTATTTTTATTTTTTTGTCAATTTTGAGCACTTTAACAGTAAAGGTCTCTAGCTTATCATAGGCTGTGGTCAAAATGCTTTCATACCCAAGCTGTCCTCTGTTTAGTATATGCCAAGAACCACAGTTCATAACAGGTTGTACATGCCCTTTTCGTAAAGGTGCAGTCAGTGATTCTGGAGAACGCTTGTTGTCAAAACCACTTTTTGTCAAAATCAGTGAATGTCTCCTCATGATCCACTACCTGTCTGTACTGTGTGTGCACTGAAAAAAACAGCATAGTATACGTAACGGGCATGTTGCTAGCTACGGTGGGCCTTTGTTTACATACATGTTTACAGAGCCTAGGCTTTGTATTGACACAATTCTTTCAGCGCACACACAGAACAGACTAGTGGATGGTGAGATATTCACTGATTTTGACAAAAAGCATTCCCCAGAATCACTGACTGCACCTTTAATATTGTCAACCTAATTTGAATAGGTGCTTTAATATGATAAAAGAAATTAAAAAATCAAGATATTGTTTTGGCATTTTTATGCTTTATTGATAGTGTAGAGACAGAGTTGAAATGGGGCAGAGAGGGGAGTGACATGCAGAGAACGACCGCAGGCTGAAATCGAACCCGGGTCCGCTGCTGGCCGAGGCCCATGGGGGTGGGGGGGACGCCCTACCAACTGAGCTAAGGGCTCCCCCGAGAAATACATTTGATCAAAACTATTTTTCAGAACAAAATTTGCAGATGTCTTTATGGATTATTATGTTTTTATCATATTGCAGATAATTGCTCTTGTAAAAAAGAAAATGTAATAAAAGTAGAAAAATAACGCGATCATTTTACCAAACTTCTTGAAAATTTGTCACTATTTTGCACACTATAAAAAACAATTAAAAAACCCTCCAAGTAGTTTTTGCGTGAGCTTTTTGGGGCTGCTGTTTCCATGTGTGATTTCTGCTCCAGCCAAGAAAAGACTCTCTGTAAGTCTTTCTAACAATGCTTAACTTATCTCTCTAACAACAACCCTCCTATCCTATCTTCCATGCTTGCCTAAGTGATTGATTGTGTAACCTACCTGTAAGTCTTGAATGCCATGCGCGTGTGAAAAGCTTCCCTCAACATTTCCACATCCACTGTGATCAGAGGGGTGAGAATGTGCTGAGCTAGTTTCACTAATTGGACCGGCCCCCCTATTCATTTCCGAACGCACATTTTACCCAGATAACTTCCAGTCCACTGCAGTCCATTTTCTGATTTATATGAATTGATGGCGTAGAAAAAACAATCAGGCCTTTGATTGTAGGCTGAAAAGCGCTCATAGTACAATAAACAGAGCTTTCGAATAAGAAAAAAATATGTAATTTTTCTGGCACTGGGTTAACTTCAGACAAAATGTAACATTGTTTTCAAGCAATGACTGATCTTAAAGATGCTCCGAGTAACTTTCAGTTTGTGTTCATTCTAGCGCCCCCCTTTGGACAAAAGCGGTAGTGTTTTCACTACGCCAGCTGTTGTTCCTGGGTGAGCGTATACCCATGACAAAGGCATTAAGAAAAACTATATAAATAGCATTCTTTGCACTGATGGTCTCGTTTGCTGTTACATGTAATTCATGATCATCAGAGGAAAAATTAGACTGTTTCAGAAATATTTAAAAGTTCCTCATGGCACCTTTAACTTGTTAATACAAAGTTGCATGTTCTGCAAAGTGTAGTGTCACTAAATTGACTTCATCACTTTAGTACTGCATATTGTATTACTTCAGTTATTACTCAGTACACATGGGGTTATGTAAAGAAATGGTGCCCACTGTAGTTAGCAACATGCCCGTTTACAGAGTCTAGGCGTTGTGTTACCAATGGATCTTTTTCAGTGCACACGCAGTACAGATATTCCCTGTTTTTCACCCAAAAACAATCTGACAATAAGCGTTCTCCAGAATCGCTAACTCCACCTTTAAGCCACTTGACTACTAACTGCAGACAAAATGTAACATTGTTTCACAGCAACGACTGATCTCAACGTGTGAATACAAAGTTGCATGTGATGTTCTGCACAGTGTCCTGTCACTATGTGCTTGGTTTTGGCCTTGAGAATTACAAGGGAGGGGACGTTGTTATTTGGGAAGCTTTCTAACTTCAAACAGTGTTCCAGGGATCCACATTGTATTCTCAGTTATAAGAATATATGTTAGAAAAATGTTCACCTCTCTGACACACTCAAAGTTACGTAGTGCACCTTTAAGTTACATGACTATGGTATGGTGTGCGTGCATTAACAAGTCAGAATTTTACCTGGGCTTATCTCTCTCTGTCACATGCACGCACGCACACATGCGCACACACACACACACACACACACACACTCACTCACTCACTCACTCACTCACTCACTCACTCACTCACTCACTCACTCACTCACTCACACACTCACTCACTCACTCACTCACTCACTCACTCACTCACTCACTCACTCACTCACTCACTCACTCACTCACTCACACACACAGAATGATGGGAATGTAGAGATAAGAACATAACGCTCTCTTCTTACTCAATAATGTTTGGGTCTCAAACACACACCCGTTCACCCTACAGGCAGCTTGATGTATTGGAGTCTCCACCCTTTTCCTGTCAGGGCAGTTCACCTACAAGCCAGCAGCTCACCTGAGGCTCACACACACACACACACACACACACACACACACACACACACACGCACACACACACGCACACACACACGCACGCACACACACACACACACACACACACACACACACATACACACACACACACACACACCTGCTGTAGTAGACTGACAGTTTAAAAAGAAATTTACTAAAAAAGAAATACGCAAAATAAAGCTGCACTACGTAACTTTGTGTGTTTGTCAGAGAAGTGAAACATTTTCTAAGGTTTATTCTCATAACTGAATAAACAAACTTTCCTCACAGGGAAAATGTGATCCCTGGAACACTGTTTGAAGTTAGAAAGCTTCCTGAAAAGTTACTGTTTCACTGTTGTTGTTGTTGTTGTTTACAGCAGCAGGGCCCACAGTTTGGTTTACAAACATATTCTAGTCTTACGGGTTAGGGTTAGACGGGTTACATGTAGAGTAAATATGTTTAGTAAACTAACTGCAGGCTCTGTGAATGTAAACAAATCCCCCTCCTCTGAAACTACACAGTGCACCTTTCAACAATTTTGTGTCAACTCATTTTGCGATGGCTTGAATGTAACCGATATATTTAACAATTTGAAAAAGTTACGCACTGTAGCTTTAACCACACAAACACACAGAGCACGCATGACGCTGGCTTGTCTCTGCAGGACTATTTCAAACCACTTAGGTGAGAACAACAAAAGCATTGAGTAAAGGTTACGCATTGTAGCTTTAACAGCACAAAAACAGAGCGTGAAGGTCATAGACTGTTTATGGTAAAAGTCCATGACCTTCTGATGATCTTTAACTTGACACTTTCACAGGAACCTTCATGTTTCAGTGCTGTGTGTACACAACCTACATCCTCTGTCTTTATGGCCCAACGGACACACACACGCACACACACACACACACACACACACACACACACACACACACACACACACACACACACACACACACACACACACACACACAGACACAAACAGAGCCACACACACACACACACACACACACACACACACACAAAGAGACACACAAACAGAGCCACAGACACACACGCACACACACACACACACACACACGCACAGACACACACACACACACACACACACACACACACACACACACACACACACATACACACACACACACACACGCACACAGACACACACAAACACACGCAAACACACGCACAGACACACACAGACTAGTAATTAACCAAGTAGCAAGTAACTAGCCTACTGACTAAAGGTGTAAAATAAATGTGTAGGTTAAAAATGTATTTGTAGTTGAAGAGCAGTATAAAGTATAACATGGAAATACAAGAAACCGGTGCCTCAAAATTGTACTCATATAAAGTACTTATACATATACCTATGCAAGGGACATTTTCCCCTCTGAAAACAGGTTAATTTGCAGGTTGTAAATCCACTATCTGTTGGTGGTCTCATGTATTGTGTCTGTCCTATACGTTACTTTAGAGATAAGGATGGTAAGTCAACTAGAACAAATGCCTTATAAGCTTAACAGGTATGAAGGTGAAGACAGCAGACATATGATGAAACAGGCCGACATTCTGATTATCTCAAAGGTCAAAGGTTTACAGCATAATAACCTATAGCAATTTTCCTTTGAATTCTATGTGACCCAAAATTGACAAGTAGGTTTTTTTTTTTTTTTTTAAAGGTGCTATGAGGAACGTTCATTTTGTGTTCATTCTAGCGCCCCCTTTGGACAAAAGTGGTAGTGTTTTTTATTACGCCAGCTGTTGTTCCTGGGTGAGCATATACCCATGACAAAGGCATTAAGAAAAACTGTATAAAAATATGGTTCTTTGCACTGATGGTCTCGTTTGCTGTAATTTATGATCATCAGAGGAAAAATGAGACTGTTTCAGAAATATTTTAAAGTTTCTTCTGATGATCATAAATTACAAGTAACAGCAAACGAGACCATCAGTGCAAAGAATGCTATTTTTTATATAATTTTTCTTAATGCCTTTGTCATAGGTATACGCTCACCCAGGAACAACAGCTGGCGTAGTAAAAAACACTACCAGCTTTTGTCCAAAGGGGGGGCGCTAGAATGAACACAAAACAGAAAGTTCCTCAGAGCACCTTTAAGAATGATAGTATGTCAACTGAAAACATTCCTTTCAAGTCTCCGGCGTATTGCCACAGGAAGCGTGAAGGTGAAGATAGCAGATACATGATGAAAGATTTTGTCGTGTGTTTGTCTGAAAGGCCACAGGTTAAAGGCCTACAGCAGAACAAATAATATCCCTTTGAAATTTTCCGTGACCCAAAATTGACAAGTATAGGGCTTTTTTTTAAGTTCTAGAATCGCATAGAAGTGATTACAAATACACACTACTAGCTTTGGTTTGTTTATTGTGTATTTACAGCTTATTTTCTTAATCACTTTGTATTTATCTCACTTTTTTTTCTTTTTTTCTTGTCTGTTTATGTGAGGGAGGAGGGAGGAGGAGGGTGAGGGGAGCGGGGGAGGGGGTGGGGAGCGGGGTGGGGGGTGTGTATGTATTGTATGTGTTTACTTATTCTGTATTTTTTTTGTCCGTGTGTAAATAACTGAAAAACCACTAAAATAAAAGTTAGAAAAAATAAATAAAAAATAAATACACACTACTACTACGTTTTAATTTTCAAGCGCATTTCATACATTATCTAAAACACAAATATATTATATATTATAAAGAAATATTATAATTAGTATATTCCATTTCTACCAAGTCCGTTCTGATTAAAAAAATGCCAAAATGCCTGTAAATTCTACGCACTGCAGCTTTAAGAGTAAGGCCTATAACAGAGCAAGGCAAGTTTATTTACACAGCACCATTCATACACAAGGTCCATTCAAAGTGCTTTACAGGGGCATGACATACATCATGATTAAAATACATCAAGTATAGAATAGACATTAGAAAAACAAATGACAAATATGAATAGAATTAAGACATCTAAATACTATAAAAATTACAGGTTAAAAAGGAAACAGAAAAGTCTTCAGATTTGATTTAAAGGAGCTGAGAGCTGCAGCAGACCTCAAGTTTTTCTGGGAGTTTGTTCCAGATATTTGGTGCATAAAAACTGATAGTCGCCTCTCTTAACAGTGAACGGTACCTCAAATACCCCTTGTTATATAAGACGCATTTTAAGCTCATAAAAGTAAATAAACCACTTTTATTTCTAATCGAATATCATACATCATCTAAAACACACTTGTGAAAATTACACTATATTACATTTCTACCAAGTCTGTTCTGAAAATAAAATGCCAAAATGCCTGTAAATTCTACGCACTGCAGCTTTAAGAGTAAGGCCTATAACAGTGCACGGTACCTCAAATCCCCCCTGACCAAAAGCTTATGTAACTGCTCTGGTTCTCAGAGAAAGGCACAAAGATGTTCTGTCACGTGACTCGCCCAGCTGGCAGTCATTGAATGTTTTTGTTGATCGAGATTCTTCAGAGGCGCAAATATGAGCTTGATTTAAAACGACTGCTTAGCTAGGTGAAATGGGGCTGGATGGATGGAGGGATAGATAGATAGATAGATAGATAGATAGATAGATAGATAGATAGATAGATAGATAGATAGATAGATAGATAGATAGATAGATAGATAGATAGATAGATAGAAAGATAGATAGATAGATAGATAGATGGATCCATCTACTTTTCCTTTCATGTTTTGGTGATTTTTTGGAGTGTTTTTTTTCATAACGTTGTGCAGGAAAAGACGAATTTCAATGTGTCTTGTGTAAATTGACTTAAAGCCCTACTTCACCGGTGGGAATATGAAGGTGTGTTGAACTCTGAGATCCTATGTAGTATAAATGTGCAAACATTTTAGAAATCGGTTCATCCTAGCCTGAGAAAAGGCAGAAAGAGTGTTTTATGGTCTCACTGTCTAACCCTACATTTTACTAGTGTAACATCACACATGGGAAAATGTAGGGTTAGGATTAACAGGACAGCTGGGCCGAGGGAAGACTGAGGGAAGACTGAGGGAAGAAAAACCTCATTCATTATATTATAATAGTGATTTTATAATGATAGAACGCCGGTTCCGTATGGGTGAAGTATTCCTTTGGTAGTGTATTCCTAAGTATCCCTTTTAAAAATACTTAAAACTGGGGTGGAGAATTTGGGGAGAAAATAGCAGCTGGGATAGAGATTTGAATCCAAATACCTCAACCGCTCCACTTATGGTCCCTCCCTGACACGCTCTACACACCAACAACGTCGGTGCCAAAGTGAATGGACACTCCCAACAGAGAACAGAGAATCGGATTTTTATTTTATTTTTTTTATCGGTGCCTCGCTCTGATTGGTCAAAGTGTACCGGGGTATGTGATCAGAAATCACATACCCCAGCTTTAACTAGTCATTTTAACCTGTTTTACCCTCTCCGTCCCGCAGGCTTCCAGGACGTTCACGTGATGATCTTCGTTGGTTTTGGGTTCCTCATGACGTTCCTTCAGAAGTACGGCTTCAGCAGCGTGGGCTTCAACTTCCTGATCGCAGCGTTCTCCATCCAGTGGGCCACGCTCATGCAGGGCTTCTTCCACGGGCTGCACGGGGGCAAAATACACATCGGGGTGGAGAGGTACGTGTGTGTGTGTGGGAGGGGGGGGGGGAGTGTGTGGGGGTGGGTGTGTGTGTGTGTGTGTGTGTGTGTGTGGGGGTGGGTAAGGTGTGTGAGTGTGTGAGTGCAGGGCTTCTTCCACGGGCTGCACGGGGGCAAGATACACATCGGGTGGAGAGGTACGTGTGTGTGGGGGGGGAGTGTGTGGGGGGGGGGAGTGTGTGGGGTGGGGGTGTGTGTGTGTGTGTGTGTGTGTGCGTGGGGGTGGGTAAGGTGTGTGAGTGTGTGAGTGCAGGGCTTCTTCCACGGGCTGCACGGGGGCAAGATACATATCGGGGTGGAGAGGTACTTGTGTCTGTGTGTGTGTGTGTGGGGGGGGGGGGGGTGTGTGTGTGTGTGTGTGTGTGTGTGTGTGTGTGTGTGTGTGTGTGACATTTCATCTCTGTCTCTCCACACTGTCTATAAAGCTTGAAAAATGACAAAACATAACCTTAAAAAAAATAAAAACGTTGCAAGGGGAATTATTTTTTTTAAAGAACATACTCATACACACAGAACTGAAGAAAAGGAAAGGCTGACATACATATCTGTTTAAACTGTTTATATTAATGTATATTTTTTGTAACCCTGTGTGTGTCCTCCCAGTATGATCAATGCAGACTTCTGTACGGGCGCGGTGCTGATCTCGTTTGGGGCAGTGCTGGGGAAGACCAGCCCGGTGCAGCTGCTGGTGATGGCTGTGTTTGAAGTCACTCTGTTCGCCGTCAATGAGTTTATCCTGCTGACTGTACTGGGGGTGAGTTAGAAAATAATGTATTTTATTTAATTGATTTATTTGACCTTTTATTTCTACAGGCAAGTCATTAATCCCCGCCATGCCACCTGTGTCATGGTTGTTGTGTCCTTGGGCGAGACACTTCACCCACCTTGCCTCGTGTGAATGTCGATAGTTAGCCTGCTGCTATCGGTGTATGAATGTGTGTGTGAATGGTAACGTGGGAAAGGAAAACAGGTCTCCCTTGCAAAAGAGTCTCCGGTCTCAATGGGATTTACCTGTAGAAATAAAGGTTAAAAAAATTTAAAATTTAAAAAAAAATTAAGAACAAGGTTTTTTTTTACAATAAAAATAATAATAATCTGAATAAATATACAAATTTGGCTAAATTTAAAACTTATTATGTGTTCATTTATAACTCTATTAAACAATAATCTAGCTGTTGGATAAGTAAAAAGTAAACATTTTTATTTAATTTTTACAGCATATAAATGTCCAAAGTTTTAACAGAACAAATGTTAGATAAAGCCTTTATTTAATTCTTGTAAATAACGAAATACTATGTAAAGAAAGTTCAGGCTTTTGAGTGTTGAAAAAAACTGGTGTTGAGATAATGTCCGTTAAAGACGGTTGTATAGGAGAAATATACAGACGCAAACAGACAAGGTTTAGTCAAATAAACACCTGAATGTACATGTTGGACCTTTTGATTTATACTAGTATGAAAGAAGACATGTTATGGAAGAGAAATAGCGGGGAAATTTTTCAAAATTCACGAGTAGCTACTTGAAAAAATCACAGTTTTCATAGTGTTTAATTTTTTATTTAATTTTTCTAAATACTGTTTTTTTTTAAGAAAACCACCAAACAAGTGAAAAAGACAGAGAACACACAAACAAAACACAAAATAAAATAAAAAAAAACATAAAATAACTTTCATTTCATCAGGCTAAAGATGCGAGAGGCATAATTGTAGTTAAATGTATCTTTGAGTGCGAGAAAAGCGCTATATAAATCCAATCCATTATCATTATTATCATTATCTCATTTCTAAAACCAGTTTGTGTTAAACTCTGTCCTATAGGCTGAAGATGCCGGGGGCTCCATGACCATCCATACTTTTGGGGCGTACTTTGGCGTTTATTTCCTACTGTGTCTTAATTTTTACTTTTTTTTTTAAAGGGGCAGTGTGTAATATGACATCATCAAGAAAGTTCTTTAAAGTTCTAGAATGCAACGCTCCCTGGGTAACCCCAACCCTTTAGAATAATAACAGAAGCTACAGTGGCCTTCAAGGACAAGAACAATTCTAAATTCTAAACAATGCACCTGATGACATTCCAAAAACATGGATGCCTCCATAAGACCTGCCCGCTCAATGTACAAAATGTATATTAATATTTTTAATTCTCCGCTCAGGAGGATAATTCAGATTATTGGCAGAGGTGATTTTACACCAATGAGGACATATTTATGAATGAGGATATTGATTTTAGCTAATAAATTACTTAAAATGTTACACAGTGTCCCTTTAAAGAACACAAACAAAAACAAAAAACTAACATATCTTCCATTTCTTACAGGCTAAGGATGCCGGGGGCTCCATGACCATCCATACCTTTGGGGCGTACTTTGGTCTGATGGTGACCCGCGTCCTCTACAGGCCAAACCTGGACAAGAGCAAACACAAGAACTGCTCCGTCTACCACTCAGACCTCTTCGCTATGATCGGTGAGTATATCCCTGCGTTCCAAATCACATATTTCTTTTTACTTCACATACTAAAGTACAGAAGAGTTTTAGAGTTGTGTTTCCCAGGCACATCTACATTTTTAAAAGTTACGCACTACAGCTTTAAGTTAATATCTAACTTGTGTTTCTCCCAGGCACCATCTACCTGTGGATGTTCTGGCCGAGCTTTAACTCCGCGGTGACGGCTCACGGAGACGACCAGCACCGCACGGCCATGAACACGTACTACAGTCTGGCTGCCTGCACGCTCGCCACATACGGCATGTCCGCTCTGACGGCACACGACGGAAAGCTGGACATGGTGGGTAGTACACACTCGTTTATGTTTATGCATTTTAAAGGAATTGCTCGAGGTTTTTAAATCGAAAAAAAAATAAGAAAAAAATTGTCTGTGAATTGTTGTTTTTACTGTCTGTAAGGCCACAACTGATCAGCTCAAGTCCTTGTTAAAAACCCACTTATTTTCCCCGGCTTTTATCTCTAGTTGAGAGCGCTCTATCCCAGCAGTGTCTACTAGAACTCTATCTATCTATCTATCTATCTATCTATCTATCTATCTATCTATCTATCTATCTATCTATCTATCTATCTATCTATCTATCTATCTATCCATCCATCCATCCATCCATCCATCCATCCATCCATCCATCCATCCATCCATCCATCCATCCATCCATCCATCCATCCATCCATCCATCCATCTATCTATCTATCTATCTATCTATCTATCTATCTATCTATCTATCTATCTATCTATCTATCTATCTATCCCAGCAGTGTCTACTAGAATTTTTTAACTATTGTTTTGTGTTATAATTTAATTTTAATTATTGCTTGTATGTGTCTATTTGATGCTTTGGATGTAATGTATTTTACTTATTTTACTGTACCTCACTTTGGTCGGCACTCGGCTGTTATAAATGTGCTTTATAGATAAAGTTGGCTTGACTTGACTTGACTTTGAGCTACTCTTGAGTATGAAAAGCGCGATGCAACTAAAAATGTATGTGTTTTGATTTGATTTGATGTAAAGGTGCACATCCAGAACGCTGCCCTGGCCGGGGGCGTGGCTGCCGGGACGGCCGGGGAGATGATGCTCACACCGTACGGGTCCATGATCGTGGGATTATTGGCCGGAATCATCTCTGTCCTGGGATTCAAGTATCTCTCAGTGAGTGGCGTTTTGCATTTTTTAGTTACAGCTCTGGAAAACAATTATCCATATTGAATCTTATCCTTTCAGCCAATCCTGGAAGGGAAATTTGTTGATGAAAACAGCTCAAATTTTTTATTTTTTTTAACCAGAAAGTTAAATTTCTATTTCCTCAATATCTCTTGTTCATTACATCACATATAGATATACAGGGGGCAAAAGAAAACGTGATTATCCCTCGATGTGTTTGTAGGTTTGTTTTCTCACTATACTGTAAGTAACTAAAAGAAATGGCTCGAAATGTCAATCAAATCAATTCCCTTTGATATCTAAATAGAAATAAATAAAAGTAATCCAGGGGCCGTAGGCAAATGTCAAAATCACTAAGGGCCAGTTTCACAGACATGGATTAAGCCTAGTCCTGGACTAAATGGAATTTTGAATGGAGATTGTCCATTGAAAGTACAATTTAGTCCAGAACTAGGCTTAATCCATGTCTGCGAAACCGGCCCTAAATGTGTTTGGCCCTGTCTAATTGTTTTGTAATTCTTCCAGCCATATCTTATTGTTTCTGACCAACTATCCAGGCTAAACTGATCTGCTAAGGAGTAAAGGACTAGATACGTTGTTTTTTAACTTCCTCCTTTCGAGCACGTGGAAAGAGTGTCTGTTTTAGTTTTTTATTTATTCATCTATTAGGGGAGAGTGGCCTAAGTTGTGCAACTTTTCACTCAAAGTGACTTTAAAGGAAGGCCTTGACAGTAAAGTCTCCAACTCAAATATGTACATATATTTCAGGGTGTTGTGCATCCCTGGCAATAAAAACTTTGGATCTGGAATAAACTGTTGAAGAAATATAGCTTTCGGAAAAAAAGTTGTCTTGATGCACAACTTGCCCCCGGTGTGGTGTAAGTTGTGCGGTTGGAGAGAATACCATGGGGTGAATTGTGCCATTGATATATATATATATCTCATAAACTGTAATGCAAGACAAATCCATTAGACAATCACTTATTTAAGGTTTATTTAAAGTAAATAAAGTAAATAGTTGACAAAGATTGAAGGACAATTTTCTTAAACAAGGCCTAGCAGATCTAATGGTTTTACCTGCAAAGCTCACAATGACAAAGTCACCATCATCATCTTTCTGGCCATCTGAACTCTCATCAGTGGTGTCGTTAAGTGGAATTGAGATGTCACTCTCTTCTGAGCTACTGTAGACAATCACTTTCTTTTGGTGACCAGCGTATACAGCCATGCCACTGGCACAACTCTGAGAAATGTACTTTGCACTAGTTGCTCTGTGCTTGTGGAACCAACTGCCACCTGACAAATGTGATTCCCCCTACATTTCTGCCTTTAAATCAAGGCTCAAAACCCATATGTACACCCTGGTGTTTCCTCCCCATTAACTATCTTACCTCTGCACTACTATCTGTGTTTATGTGGATGTATGGGCTTTACGTCTTTTATTTTGGTTATTGTTATTTTACCTTCATTGTTTACCTACTGAATGCACTATGTACAGCACTTTGGACAGTGCAAACTGTCATAAATGTGCTTTTATAAATACATTTTACTTACTTACTTACTTATAACTCACATAGGCCCTTTGGCACAAATCACCCCAAATTCAGAAATTTGGATAATAAGCATGATGCAGCAATTTAGGGTTGACATTGTGCTAACTATATAGACTCAAAATGTAGCATGCCAAAGCACTAAAACATGTGTCAAATGTTTTCAAACGTGTCTATAATTGTTCAGACACAATAATCAAAAAACCGTGATCATGGAAATTTTACTTTCAAAGGCAAAACACAGTTTTTTTTAGCTTAAATGTGCTTATATCTTATTCCTTGTGTCTCCCTTCTTTACAGGATGAGTCAAATGGATGGCTCTTCTTAAACATGTGGTCACATTTCCAATTTCTTCCACGGTTTTCTAGAAACAAGGGGTGGCACAACTTCCAAAATGCACAACTTAGGCCACTCTCCCCTACTATTTAAACTTTTTTTTTAAATGTTTGCATGTTCGAAATAAAGACAATCAATGACTCAATGAATCACTCACTCACTCACTCACTCACTCACTCACTCACTCACTCACTCACTCACTCACTCACTCACTCACTCACTCAATCAATCAATACATTTCTCCTCTGCCCGTTCCCAGCCGATCCTTGAGGATAAACTGAAGATCCAGGACACCTGCGGGGTTCACAATCTTCACGGCATGCCGGGCGTGTTGGGGGCAATCGTCGGCGCGGTTACTGCTGCCGTGGCAACCATGGACGTTTATGGAGACGGGTAAATAGAAAATAAAAAAATGTAATATAGTTAAAGGTGCTCTGAGGAATTTTCAGTTTGTGTTAGTTCTTGCCACACCCTTTGGACCAAAAGCAGTGGTGTTTTTTTTACTAGGCCAGCTGTTGTTCCTGGGTGAGCGTATACCCATGACAAAGACATTAAGAAAAACTATATAAAAATAGCATTCATTCTTTCCACTGATGGTCTCATGTAATTCATGATCATCAGATGAAAAATGAGACTGTTTCAGAAATAATTTAAAAGTTCCTCGTAGCACCTTTTCACATTTCAGCTTCCTGTTTACACAAATATAATGGAACATAATGCAGTGAGGCTCTCAGACTCGCTTTCAAAACTTTCTGCACATTCAAAACATATCACACATGTTTTGGGATGGTTTATAGAACTCATGTACATCTCAACACCACCATTTTTTTTTTACCAATTTTGGTCTTTAATATTATTTTTTAGAGGGAGTCCTCCTCTAAATATTGAGAGGAGGACATATCCCCTAAATCCAGGCCAAAAATCTACACCTATGAATTTTGAAAACTGATGTGGTTAAACAAAAAGTTGCACATCCAGACATGTGTGGTACAGTTGCTTGCTCAATCAGTAGTGCTGCTTTAGGTGTGTATTGTTAACTTAACATTGTGTGTGTGATTGCTAATAGGGTTTATGAGTGACAGACAGACAGACAGACAGACAGACAGACAGACAGACAGACAGACAGACAGACAGACAGACAGACAGTAGCCTCAGGCATGTGAGGAGATGAAGTGATCTGAACAAGCCTCAACTGGAGCATTTTAAAACTTAAAGGAATACTTCACCCATACAGAACCGGCGTTCTATCATTATAAAATCACTATTATAACATAATGAATGAGGTTTTTCTTCCCTCAGTCTTTCCTCAGTCTTCCCTTGGCCCAGCTGTCCTGTTAATCCTAACCCTACATTTTTACCATGTATGATGTCACACTAGTAAAATGTAGGGTAAGACAGTGAGACCATAAAACACTCTTTCTGCCTTTTCTCAGGCTAGGATGAACCGATTTCTAACATTTTATGCACATTTATACTACATAGGATCTCAGAATTCAACACACCTTCATATTTCCACCGGTGAAGTAGGTCTTTGAACACAAGCGTTGGTTAGTCCAGTATATCCACATTTTCCAGTTTAAGCCAGATAGCGTCTCTTCAGGTGTCTGGTTACAGTAAGCAGCACTTAGACGAGCTGACAGTTCTCCGCTTTCTCACACACTTGTACATTCCTGTTTTTAAGTGCAAAATGTGCATGTTAGGACCTGCAAAAAACCTGTCAATCTGTGATATAAGTGATATATCGAAGTTGCAGTGTCTAGAATGAATTGATATTTTACCAACAGACTTGTTAGTAATGGAATATAGTATTCACAAGTATGTTTTAAAGGTGCAGTGTGTAATATGACATCATCAAGTAAGTTCTACAAAGTTCTAGAAAGCAACGCTCCCTGGGTAACCCCAACCCTTTCGAATAATAACAGAAGCTACAGTGGCCTTCAAGGACAAGAACAATTCTACATTTTAAACAATGCACCAGATGACATTCCAACTATGACACTTTCAAGATGGCGGCACTAGGCCTTAGTCCAAGATATGCAGAAATATGGACATATATGAGACCCTTTCTAAGGAAAAAAATAATAATTAAAAAAAAAAAATTAAGCTATTATGCACTAAATTAAATGTACTTATGGATATTATAATTACTTTCTACAAAATCTGCTAGGAAATAAAACCCAAAATTCTACACACTGCAGCTTTAATTATGTATAATTTCAAGAAAATAAAATATTTTTATTACCTTAGAATGGGCATTTTGGGGATTGCAGTGCCATGTTTCTACGGCAGCACGGAACAGACAAACTTAACGACCTTACGTGTTTTTGTGAAGTAAAAAGAAAAAGTATGTGATTGGTATGCAGTGTAAGATTAAGTTGTTAATTCTTCTTTATGTGGGTGTGTGTGTGTGTGTGTGTGTGTGTGTGTGTGTGTGTGTGTGTGTGCGTGTGTGTGTGTGTGTGTGTGTGCGT
>OX442353.1:32994770-32999770 GCA_949357725.1 Hyperoplus immaculatus | reverse complement strand
GCATCATACTGGTCTGCATGGCTGTCATCCCAGAAGGAAGCCTATTCTCAAGATGATGCACAAGAAACCCCACAAAAAGTTTGCTGAAGACAAACAGACTACGGACATGGATTACTGCAACCATGTCCTGTGGTCTGATGAGACCAAAATACATTTATTTGGTTCAGATGGTGTTAAGAGTGTGGAGCGGCAACCAGGTGAGGAGTACAAAGACAAGTGTGTCTTGCCTAGAGTCAAGCATGGTGGTTAGAGTGTCATGGTCTGGGGCTGCATGAGTGCTGCCAGCACTGGTGATCTACAGTTCATTGAATTCTAACATGTACTGTGACATACTGAAGCAGAGCATGATCCCCTCCCTTCATAAACTGGGCCGCAGGGCAGTACTGCAACATGATAACGACCCCAAACACCCCTCCGAACGACCACTGGCTTGTTAAAGACGCTGAGGGTAAAGGTTATGGACTGGCCAAGCATGTCTCCAGTCTTACACCCTATTGGGCATCTTTGGGGCATCCTAAAACGTGAGATGGAGGAGCGCAAGGACTCTAATATCCACCAGCTCCTTGATGTCGTCATGAATGGGTAGAAGAGGGTTCCAGTTGCAACCTGTGAAGCTCTAGTGAACTACATGCCCAAGAGGGTTAAGGCAGTGCTAGAAAATAATGATGGCAAAACAACATATTGACACTTTGGGCCCAATTTGGACATTTTTTCTTAGGGGTGTACTCACTTTTGTTGCCAGCAGTTTAGACATTAATGGCTGTGTGTCGAGTTATTTTGAGGGAACAGTAAATTTACACTGTTATACAAGCTGTACACTGACTACTTGACATTGTATCAAAGTGTCATTTATTCAGTGTTGTCGCATGGAAAGATATAATGAAATATTTGAAGAAATATTAGGGGTGTACTCACTTTTGTGAGATACTGTACATGTTGAGTATGTAGGAGGGAGGATGTTAGTAGGCCACTTTCTCCATGAGGCTTTATTAGTAAGAGGTGATTTTACTAAGGTGCATTTGTTTATTGAAGATTTATAATTTGCTTAAAACTAAAACATTTTCAATATGTTCTTTGGTAGATTCTCACTATAGACTTTTTACTTCAATGTGTTTTTCAATTAAAGTGTCACGTTTGATGAGCCAGCTATTAGCATCCTGATTCCCCATATACTGAAGACCCCTTACAGGCGGCAGGGGCCTCGTGTGTGTGTGTGTGTGTGTGTGTGTGTTTGTTTATCTATGTATTATGTCTATGTGTGTGTGTGTGTGTGTGTGTGTGTGTGTGTGTGTGTGTGTGTGTGTGTGTGTGTGTGTGTGTGTGTGTGCATCTATGTATTGTGTGTATCTATGTATGTATTATATGTGTGTGTGTGTGTGTATATGTGAGTATGTGTGTGTGTATGTTTTATATGCGTGTATCTGTGTATGTATTGTGTGTGTGTGTGTGTGTGTGTGTGTGTGTGTGTGTGTGTGTGTGTGTGTGTGTGTGTGTGCATTATATGTGTGTGTGACGGTACCTCTGCGTGAACAGCCTTGCAGCCTCTTCCCAGACCGGGGGAGACAGGTGGGCAGCTGGGAGCTGAATAGGAGCTGCGACTCAAGAGCTTAATTGAGCTTCAAACGGCTAATTTAAATGCACAGGAAAATAATCATGATGATGCACACACACACACACACACACACACACACACACACACACACACACACATACACACACACACACAAACACACACACACACACACACACACACACGCACACAATTATGTTAATTATTCCTTTGTCTAATACTGTGTCTTTCCGGATATGTTGGACTTTTCTTTTTTTTTTTTTTTTTTTTTTGGGGAGCATTTATGAATTTACCTCATCCACCCCTAATATTAAATAGTTTTAATTCGTATTGTTTCAGAGGTTTAAGTGTAATAACTGCTTATTGACATGACAATAAAGTGTGTAGAGACTTTTATGAGTATGACTCTGGGGAGATAGTTTAGAATACATTTGCTTAAATATAAATATAGAGGAATGTCTTAAGAAAAATAAGTAGAGTGAAGAAAAAAACTCACTATTCTTTGCACAGGTTTTGTTAAACAGAGGATATACTTTAAAAAATCTAAATGATTAAAATGTAATCAAAGAAATGGACTTTATTGCAGTATCAATAATGCTTTTGGCTCCATACGTCACACAGTCATTATACATGATTTTGCACTTTCAAAAACCACGACCAAAGTGGTTGTGTTCTGTTCCTGGGTGTAGCAGTGTATGCCTAAACAGAGCTTAAAGAGATGCTATTATACTACTTTTCTGGTCTTCATTTCTTGTTAAAAACTGCTATAGAGCAACCTGACACGAATCACATCACAAAAAACCATGTAGATTTTCGGGACACTCTTCCTCTTACCCTAGCGAGCACAGC
The DNA here is from genome assembly GCA_949357725.1 of Hyperoplus immaculatus. Taxonomy (NCBI): domain Eukaryota; kingdom Metazoa; phylum Chordata; class Actinopteri; order Uranoscopiformes; family Ammodytidae; genus Hyperoplus; species Hyperoplus immaculatus. The sequence goes on along the minus strand of OX442353.1, from coordinate 32,997,351 downwards.
AGTCTGCTCTACACACTGCTTTGAGCTTCTCCGTGTTAAGTTCAGTCACTTTATTAGTCAATAGCTACATCAGAGCGCAGGGTCAGCCGCAGTACAGTGACCCTGGAGCAGTTTGGGGTTAAATGTCTTGCTCAAGGACACAATGGTAGAGATGGTGGGCACCGTAGATGTAATAGCAACCACCACTATTTTTACAACTAACACCCTCCTGTCCGGTGCCGGGGATCCAACCCGAGACCTCATGGTTACTGGGAGGAGGAACCAGAGACCTCGTGGTTACTGGGAGGAGGAACCAGAGACCTCATAGTTACTGGGAGGAGGAACCAGAGACCTCGTGGTTACTGGGAGGAGGAACCAGAGACCTCGTGGTTACTGGGAGGAGGAACCAGAGACCTCATGGTTACTGGGAGGAGGAACCAGAGACCTCGTGGTTACTGGGAGGAGGAACCAGAGACCTCGTGGTTACTGGGAGGAGGAACCAGAGACCTCATGGTTACTGGGAGGAGGAACCAGAGACCTCATGGTTACTGGGAGGAGGAACCAGAGACCTCATGGTTACTGGGAGGAACCAGAGACCTCATGGTTACTGGGAGGAGGAACCAGAGACCTCATGGTTACTGGGAGGAGGAACCAGAGACCTCATGGTTACTGGGAGGAGGAACCAGAGACCTCATGGTTACTGGCCACCTTTCCTCTAGGACATCCTACCACCCCAATTCTATTTTAGACTTATTTCTTTATTTATTTTTATCCGTAGCTCCCTCATAGGAGCAACCATGCGATTGTCTGAGGCCTAAGCTACGCTAAGCTACGCATGGTGATACTAGCCCTGGGTCGTTGGTGGGGGGATTGTGCCTAAACGTAGGAAGTTGTTGAGCTGAAGAGGGTTTTAGACACTTGACTGAGAGAGGGGAGATTGCCTCGGTGCCTCTGTAAGTGCTCTGGGGAGGGGGAGCGCTTCAATTGAATTCTACCCCCTGAAAAATGGGCTAGCCGTGTGAACGCCAAATCAACAAAAGTACATAGAGGAAGTGTTTGTTTTCTGGAGGGGCCCTTGAGTTTTTTTTCCCTTTTTTTCCTTGATCGCATGTGGTCGAGAAATACTGAAATGGTTCGTGTGAAAATGCAAAATGTGAACAGTCCCAACTTAAGACCCCCCCCCCCCCCGTAAAACTAAAATGAACATTTTAGTTTTACAATATAAAAGTTTTATAATATACCACCATATCTGTGTGAGTGTGTCTGCGTGCGTGTGTGCGTGCGTCTGCGTGCGTGCGTCTGCGTGCGTGTGTCTGCGTGCGTGTGTCTGCGTGTGTCTGCGTGCGTGTGTGAGTGTGTCTGCGTGCGTGTCTGCGTGTGTCTGCGTGCGTGTGTGCGTGTGTCTGCGTGCGTGTGTGCGTGTGTGAGTGTGTCTGCGTGCGTGTGTCTGCGTGCGTGTGTGCGTGTGTCTGCGTGTGTCTGCGTGTGTCTGCGTGCGTGTGTCTGCGTGCGTGTGTGCGTGTGTCTGCGTGCGTGTGTGAGTGTGTCTGCGTGCGTGTGTCTGCGTGCGTGTCTGCGTGTGTCTGCGTGCGTGTGTCTGTGTGCGTGTGTGCGTGTGTCTGCGTGCGTCTGCGTGCGTGTGTGCGTGTGTGCGTGTGTCTGCGTGCGTGTGCGTGTGTCTGCGTGCGTGTGTGTGCGTGCGTGTGTGCGTGTGTCTGCGTGCGTGTGTGCGTGTGTGCGTGTGTCTGCGTGCGTGTGCGTGTGTCTGCGTGCGTGTGTGTGCGTGCGTGTGTGCGTGTGTCTGCGTGCGTGTGTGCGTGTGTCTGCGTGTGTCTGCGTGCGTGTGTCTGCGTGCGTGTGTGTGCGTGTGTCTGCGAGTCTGCGTGCGTGTGTCTGCGTGCGTGTGTGTGCGTGTGTCTGCGTGTCTGCGTGCGTGCGTCTGCGTGCGTGTGTGCGTGTGTCTGCGTGCGTGTGTGCGTGTGTGCGTGTGTCTGCGTGCGTGTGTGCGTGTGTCTGCGTGCGTGTGTCTGCGTGCGTGTGTGTGCGTGTGTCTGCGTGCGTGTGTGCGTGTGTCTGCGTGCGTGTGTGCGTGTGTCTGCGTGTGTCTGCGTGCGTGTGTCTGCGTGCGTGTGTGTGCGTGTGTCTGCGTGTCTGCGTGCGTGTGTCTGCGTGCGTGTGTGCGTGTGAGAGTGTGAGAGAAAGAGCAGTGAACATATAACAATACAAGCTCCAGAATTTCTTTTTCAGGTTTTCTTTTTCTTACAGGCCTCCATAGCTGTGGACCCCCCCCCCCCCCCCCCCCCCGCCCCCTCTCTCCCTCTCTGTTGCTGTGGGTTACAAGGTGGAAACAGGTAAGGAGATGTTCGAAAACACAAGTTCACTGCAGGGGAGCTGTGAATGAGAATTGTGAGTAATATCACTCACTCACTCACTCACTCACTCACTCACTCACTCACTCACTCACTCACTCTCACTCTCACACTCACACTCACACTCACACTCACTCACTCACTCACTCACTCACTCACTCACTCACTCACTCACTCACTCACTCACTCACACACTCACACTCACTCACTCACTCACTCACTCACTCTCACAC
>OX442353.1:32984770-32989770 GCA_949357725.1 Hyperoplus immaculatus | reverse complement strand
ACACACTGTCTCTCGCACACACACAGACACACACACACACACAGACACACTGTCTCTCGCACACACACACACACACACAGACACACTGTCTCTCGCACACACACAGACACACACACACACACTAACCCAACCTCCGTTTCTTTGTTTTATTTCAAGCTCAGTTCCTTTCTCTGGCGTTTTGTTTAGTGGCAAAACGTTTTTTGCCCCATTTCCTTAACGTCCATTTTTTTTTTTCCTTTATTCGTGCCTCGTCTTCTGCACCAATTGAATTTGTCTTTTTCGGTTAATCTCGCCTGAACTTTCTTGGCCTTTTATTCAAGCGTTGGCCTGCACTGTAAAAATGAACATGTTCAAGGTAACTGTGTTCACTAGATTTTTTATTTTATTTATTTTTGCATTTTCAAGCTTTATTAGACAGTACAGAGTTGAAATGGGGAGACAGACAGAGAGAGGGAGAGAGAGAGAGAGAGAGAGAGAGAGAGAGAGAGAGAGAGGGGGGGGGGGATGACCTGCAGACCACTGCAACGAAGGCCGGAGACAATATGGTACACGCTCTATCCACTACGCCACCGGAGCGCCCCAGATTTTTGAGTTTTGAGGCTCAGACTGAAACATTTAAGTCTGAAGGAGAACTGCCTAAATTTGAGTCCAGCTAATGATCTTTAGTTGAGATAACTTATCATTCACATGTTCTGTAGGATAACTTCAAGTTCTGAGTTCTACATACTGAGAATTGTAAATAAAGAATTAAAAAAAAACCTTCCTTGTCGTTTGAAAAGACGCAGTGCATTGTGGGGCGGTTGAGTAGGAAAAGTATACAATCAATTCATACCCAAAATCTTCCCGGAAGTTAGTACTCATCCGGGAATTTCTCACATACCCAAACTCGCATACCCAACCGTCACATACTCAAATTGAAGTCAAAATGAGTATGAGTAGGACGTTAGTATGGCTTTCCGAAAACAGCCATTGTTTGAAATTCTTAGTATGTACAACTCAAAATGGCAAGATTGTGTACACATGAAAGACACATTTTCAAATGATCTTTCGAGTATGAATAGAAGTTAAATAAAATGAATGATAAGTTATCTCAACACAGATCATTAGAAATAGACCAATTTAATTTTTATTTTTATTCTTTTAGATATTTTTTTTGGTAATTTTTATGCTTTATTGATAGTGTAGAGACAGAGTTGAAATGGGGCAGAGAGGGGAGTGACATGCAGAGAACGACCGCGGGCTGGAATCGAACCCGGGTCCGCTGCTGGCCGAGGCCCATGGGGGGGGGGGGGACACTCTACCAACTGAGCTAAGGGGGGGGACACCCTACCAACTGAGCTAAGGGGGGGGACACCCTACCACCTGAGCTAAGGGCGCCCCCAAATAGACTCAGTTTTCCTTAAAAAAAAAATAAGTTCAGTTGTATAGTTTTAGCCTCAAAACTCAAAAATCTATAAAGACAGATGCCTTGAAATTTCGATTTATACTAACTCATTCATTTTTGTCAGTGTATCCCATCCTCTTTGCCAACTAGCCCCCCCGCCCCCCCGCACAGACACACACACTCTTTGGTCTCTGTACCCATCCCATCTCTTGCCCATTACCCCGGTTATTGGGGCACTTTGCCGCCCCTGTCTTTGGATTTCCGCTGCTGGCACACGGTTCAGAGCAGCCCGCCTGGCGCTGTGTGTGTGTGTGTGTGTGTGTGTGTGTGTGTGTGTGTGTGTGTGTGTGTGTGTGTGTGTGTGTGTGTGTGTGTGTGTGTGTGTGTCTGTGTGTGTGGAGGGGAAGCTGTGTGTGTGTGTGTGTGTGTGGAGGGGAAGCTGTGTGTGTGTGTGTGTGTGTGGAGGGGAAGCTGTGTGTGTGTGTGTGTGTGTGTGTGTGTGTGTGTGTGTGTGTGTGTGTGTGTGTGTGTGTGTGTGTGTGTGTGTGTGTGTGTGTGTGTGTGGAGGGGAAGCTGTGTGTGAGCAAACGGGTCCCGACTGAGATCCACAAAGAAGCTTTCTTCACTCCATCAATGCCCTCCATTAACACCCTCTCTGCCTCTGGAGGGGATGTCACACACACACACACACACACACACACACACACACACACACACACACACAGACGGACATTAGAGGCAGGATGCCGCGGGCAACGGGAGTGATGCCAGGGAAGAGGGCATGAGGCGGCGTTTTGTGTTCAGCCCCCTTTACACAGACACACACTCCCCAAAGGACACATTTATTCTTTCAAGCACACAGAAAGGTGTGTGTGTGTGTGTGTGTGTGTGCCTGTGTGTGTGTTTTCTTGTACAACTATTTTTCTGAGAACCAATTTCAGTTTTAGACCTTATGAGTGAGGACATTGTGTCCGGTTCTCACTTTGGGACAGGCTTTTAACGGGCTGTTTGAGGGTTAACACTAGGTTTTAAGGACAGGCCTTTAAAGGGCTGTTTGAGGGTTAACACTAGGTTTTAAGGACAGGCCTTTAAAGGGCTGTTTGAGGGTTAACACTAGGTTTTAAGGACAGGCCTTTAAAGGGCTGTTTGAGGGTTAACACTAGGTTTTAAGGTTCAGGTATGAATTAGGTTTATGTTAGGGTTAGTGTAAGGTTTGGGGTTAGGCATTTAGTTTGGATGGTTAGGGTTAGGGTAAGGGGCTAGGGAATGCATTATGTCAATTAATTCTAAAACACTAAAATGTCACCTCCGGATGTAGTAGGACATCTGGCTTTTTTTCAGCATGCTGCATCTGACCACAAGTATTGGGACAAACTAAATCTGTTTTTTACCGCACTAAATAGATAGTATGGATATTGGAACGTAGCCTAAATCTTTACCGCACTAAATAGATAGTATGGATATTGGAACGTAGCCTAAATCTTTACCGCACTAAATAGCAGACAAGTGTGGGGACTGCAACTGTGCACCTTACCTTGGCGGCAGTAGCTCAGTCTTTGGGGACTTGTGTTAGAGACCAGAGGGTTGCTGGTTCAAGTCCAGCTCGGACCAATGTTGTAGTATGGACTGTTAGCTGAGAGGTGCCAGTCACCATGGTGCCCTGGAGCAAGGCACTGCACCCCTAAAACTGCTCACTGGCTGCCCATCACTCTGACATCTCTCCATACAGTGTGTGTGTGTGTGTGTATGTGTGTGTGTGAATAAAGTATGTATTTTAGTCAGAGTGAGATCAAAGCCTAGACGTGAAAGGGGGCGGCTCGGCCTTCTTTAAACCTTCTGAGAAAACACCCTGGGACGCTGAAAAAGAAGTGTGTGTGTGTGTGTGTGTGTGTGTGTGTGTGTGTGTGTGTGTGTGTGTGTGTGTGTGTGTGTGTGTGTGTGGTGTGGTGATTGCTGTTGGAGCAGGTGGGGCCGTGAATGAGAGATTGGGAGAGTGTGTGTAGATCAGAGGGGTGTGTGTGTGTGTGTGTGTGTGTGTGTATACGATTTGGGGGCAGTCAGAATCCACTGATCTACAGTATCTCACAAAAGTGAGTACACCCCTCACATTTCTTCACATTTTTCTTTATATCTTTCCATGGGACAACACTGAATAAATGACACTTTAATACAATGTAAAGTAGTCAGTGTACAGCTTGTATAACAGTGTAAATTTACTGTCCCCTCAAAATAACTCGACACACAGCCATTAATGTCTAAACTGCTGGCAACAAAAGTGAGTACACCCCTTAGAAAAAATTTACAAATTGGGCCCAAAGTGTAAATATTTTGTGTGGCCACCATTATTTTCCAGCACTGCCTTAACCCTCTTGGGCATGTAGTTCACTAGAGCTTCACAGGTTGCAACTGGAACCCTCTTCCACCCATTTATGACAGCATCACAGAGCTGGTGGATATTAAAGACCTTGCGTTCCTCCACCTTCCATTTGAGGATGCCCCAAAGATGCTCAATAGGGTTTAGGTCTGGAGACATGCTTGGCCAGGCCATAACCTTTACCCTCAGCTTTTTTAGCATGCCACTGGTCGTCTTGGAGGTGTGTTTGGGGTCGTTATCATGTTGCAATACCACCCTGCGGCCCAGTTTACGAAGGTTGAGTGCACATGGTCAGCGTCATACACAGAGGTTGGCTTTGGAAAATAGACGTATGAGTGCTGCCAGCATTGCTGAAGGGCTTGAAGGGGTGGGGGGTCAACCTGTCAGTGCTCAGACCATACGCCGCACTCTGCATCATACTGGTCTGCATGGCTGTCATCCCAGAAGGAAGCCTATTCTAAAGATGATGCACAAGAAACCCCACAAACAGTTTGCTGAAGACAAACAGACTACGGACATGGATTACTGCAACCATGTCCTGTGGTCTGATGAGACCAAAATACATTTATTTGGTTCAGATGGTGTTAAGAGTGTGGAGCGGCAACCAGGTGAGGAGTACAAAGACAAGTGTGTCTTGCCTAGAGTCAAGCATGGTGGTTGGAGTGTCATGGTCTGGGGCTGCATGAGTGCTGCCAGCACTGGGGATCTACAGTTCATTGAATTCTAACATGTACTGTGACATACTGAAGCAGAGCATGATCCCCTCCCTTCATATACTGGGCCGCAGGGCAGTACTGCAACATGATAACGACCCCAAACACCCCTCCGAACGACCACTGGCTTGTTAAAGAAGCTGAGGGTAAAGGTTATGGACTGGCCAAGCATGTCTCCAGTCTTAAACCCTATTGAGCATATTTGGGGCATCCTAAAACGGGAGATGGAGGAGCGCAAGGACTCTAATATCCACCAGCTCCTTGATGTCGTCATGAATGGGTAGAAGAGGGTTCCAGTTGCAACCTGTGAAGCTCTAGTGAACTCCATGCCCAAGAGGGTTAAGGCAGTGCTAGAAAATAATGATGGCAAAACAAAATATTGACACTTTGGGCCCAATTTGGACATTTTTTCTTAGGGGTGTACTCACTTTTGTTGCCAGCAGTTTAGACATTAATGGCTGTGTGTCGAGTTATTTTGAGGGGACAGTAAATTTACACTGTTATACAAGCTGTACACTGACTACTTGAC
>OX442353.1:32959770-32964770 GCA_949357725.1 Hyperoplus immaculatus | reverse complement strand
TTTAGCCTTTATTTCGACAGGTAAATCCCATTGAGACCGAAGACTCTTTTGCAAGAGAGACCTGTTTTCCTTTCCCACGTTACCATTCACACACACATTCATACACCGATAGCAGCAGGCTAACTATCGACATTCACACGAGGCAAGGTGGGTGAAGTGTCTTGCCCAAGGACACAACAACTATGACACAGGTGGCAGAGCGGGGATCGAACCGCCAACCCTTTGATCATCGGCCGACCCGCTCTACCACCTGAGCCACAGTCGCCCCAAAAATGTCTTTCTTATACATATCATCATGAAACTTTACAGTTGATTACTGAATTTTTTATTTTGTTTTGTATTATAAACAATATTTCAGAACCGTTTGAATACATTGGTACATTTTACAATATCGAAATAATTATTTATAAATTTCCATTTCTTAAAAAAAAAACTAAAAATGTCATCGGGTTGAATTCAGCCAGAGTTAAAATCTTTCTTTAATTTTTACAACATATTTTTACATCCAGGGTTTGTACAGAACAGATTCTGGATTCCGCTTTTTATTTTATTTGTTTTATTTAAAAACACTATGCAAAGGTCTGACTGTAAGCATGCATTTTCTGCATGTTTTAAAGAACAAAATGCCTCATGTTTATTTTTTTTATTTATTTATTTATTTATTTTTTGACCTTTATTTATACAGATAAATCCCATTGAGTCCAAAGACTCTTTTTCAAGGGAGACCTGTTTTCCTTTCCCACGTTACCATTCACACACACATTCATACACCGATAGCAGCAGGCTAACTATCGACATTCACACGAGGCAAGGTGGGTGAAGCGTCTTGCCCAAGGACACAACAACTATGACACAAGTGGCAGGGCGGGGATCGAACCTCCAACCCTTTGATCATCGGCCGACCCGCTCTACCACCTGAGCCACAGTCGCCCTGTTATGCCATGTCTCACTCATACATGACCTCAAACCCTTTCCGCTCATTCATATTTCATCCTTCAAACTTCTTCAACCTTCAAAGTGTTCAGCTACGTTCCCTCTTTCATTGTCACCATTCGAATTTTCAACCAAATTTGTAGTTTTTAAATGATTCAGCCTTGCTTAAAGCCACGTAAAATACATACAAGTACATATAGATTCTGGTCCCACAGCCAGCTTTTGTGTTAATTTATATGTTGGTTTTTAGTAACTTTCAGCCTACATTACCCTGTTCCCCCAGATAGATAAATCCTTTAAAGGTGCAGTGTGTAATATGACATCATCAAGAAAGTTCTACAAAGTTCTAGAATGCAACGCTCCCTGGGTAACCCCAACCCTTTAGAATAATAACAGAAGCTACAGTGTCCTTCAAGGACAAGAACAATTCTAAATTCTAAACAATGCACCTGATGACATTCCAAAAACATGGATGCCTTCATAAGACTTACCCTCTCAATGTACAAAATGTATATTAATATTTGTAATTCTCCGCTCAGGAGGATAATTCAGATTATTGGCAGAGGTGATTTTACACCAATGAGGACATATTAAATGTTAAATGTTTCTGAATGACATCACTATAGTTTTACAGAATAGTGACCAAGCTCAGTGCATTGCCACAAGCACGTGTGGCTGCTAAATGTGTAACCTTCCCCTTAATCAATAGACAATCTCTGTCCGGTCCCCACACACACACACACACACACACGCACACACACACACACACGCACGCACACACACACACACACACACACGCACACACACACACACACACACACACACACACACGCACACACACACACGCATGCTCACTCACTCACTCACTCACAGGCCCACGCTCGCTCGCTCACTCACTCACTCACTCACTCACTAACTCACTCACTCCATCACTCACTCACTCACTCCATCACACTCACTCACTCACTCACTCACACACACACACACACACACACACACACACACACACACACACACACACACACACACGCACAATCAAATCATCAAATTGAACAAACATTTTTTTCGACTGTTTTCAATGTAAACCTTTATTTCTAGTCCAAACACAGTTCTCCATACAAAGGCACACGTGGTGAACACCCATCACAGCGATTAAGAGATTTTTTTAAATATTTTTTTACATAACCTTTATTTTACCAGGCAAAACTTGATTGAGGCCAAATGACTTATTTTCCGAGCGAGGCCTGGCCAAAATGGCAACAGTTAAAATGGGTGAAATATGAGACAAACATAAGAGAAAAGCACAGACACGAGAGAAAGAGAGACAAATACATTCCAGTGGGGGGAAAGAAGAAATGTTTTGAGACAATGATAAAATAAGAGATTAAAATAACATTGCGGCGTACAGAAGACAAACAGGCCACACAGGCCATAGCATATACATAGATGTATGTCATATATGCATTTAAAGAAAAATAAATATATATATATATATACATTTAGTGCAAGAGATTTGATTATTTTAGACCCAGATTCGTGGTTTCCAAGCCTTTTCTATCAGACCATCGCACTTCATTTCATTTGTACAGAAGGTCTGGAATCGCTCAATTGACAAAACGTTCTCTCACTTGAAGGCGGGTGTCTGTTGAAGTTTAAAACTATTGGATCTGCCCAGTGCCACTCTGGATCTGCCAACCAATCGCACAACATTAAATATATATTTAGTGCAATTGATTTGATTATTTTAGGCTGGTTTCCAAGCCCCGGGACTGATATCACAAGACTTTTAGATTATTTTATTTTTATCTTATTAACCTTTATTTTTCCAGGAATATACTCATTGAGATTCAAAATCTCTTTCCAAGAGAGTCCTGGCCAAGAAGGAGAAGCATAAAAACATAAACGTTTCACAATAAAAAAAACTAAATTTCACACTTTAAAACAAGACACAAAACACAATAAAAAATAAAAATAAAATAAAAAGTCACAAAGCATCACTCTCATTTTGGCAGTGAGTCAGTGTTCAGTAACCGGGCATGTACAGTTTGCGGTTAAATAGTCCTTAATCCTGCTTTTGTAATTGTTCATGGTGATAAAGGATTCAAGTTTAAGGTGTTCCTGTAGCTCACACCATGATGAGGGGGCAAAAGATTTAAAGGCACTTTCACCAAAACGCAGTGCGAGTCCGAGGAACGTTGTACATAATCAAACTGCTAGACCGAGTGATACGAGCGCTGTTTAAAACACAATTTCATAGCGTAGGAAGTAGGAAAAGTCATTTTCTGGAGCACTGGGATGAGCATGATTATCAGAAGAATACATTCTGTAATTTAGGCCAAGACGGTCTCCGTGGAATCGGTTGCAATAAAGCAACGCTGCGTAGACAGAGACAGTTAAAATAGTATTTAAAAGATTTGCATAGATTATCAATTGTAATAAAAAGATTTTTGCCACTTCCCGAAAAATTAATAAAGAATATAGAATGAATTAGGCTGTGATAGCACTTGCTTTATTGCAGTGTGTGTGTGTGTGTGTGTGTGTGTGTGTGTGTGTGTGTGTCTCTCTCTCTCTCTTAAGGCAGTGTTTGAAGCTAATGTATTTATCATGTCTCACCATTAGATGTATCATTTACTGCAAAGAGTAAAATTGTGTCACATTGTGTCATCTGTCACACACACACATACACACACACACACACACACACACACACACACACACACACACACACACACACACACACACACTCTGACTGTACTTTCTGTATTACAACAGTTAGGAACCAATGAGATCGCTGGATTTAAGCCACCCGTTTTATAAGGGTCTATAAACTGGTAGCCCCCCAAAAAAAATTAAAAATAAATCAGTGAAGATGAAAGTGTATTCACCTGACTGGGTGTGTTTAGATGATAGAAATAAACATAAAAACTAAATTGATAGAATTTAAAGGTGCAGTGTGTAATATGACATCATCAAGAAAGTTCTACAAAGTTCTAGAATGCCACGCTCCCTGGGTAACCCCAACCCTTTAGAATAATAACAGAAGCTACAGTGGCCTTCAAGGACAAGAACAATTCTACATTAACAATGCACCTGATGACATTCCAACTATGACACTTTCAAGATGGCGGCACTAGGCCATGGTCCAAAATATGCATAAATATGGACATATATGAGACCCTTTCTAAGGGAAAAAAAATAATTCAAAACATTTTTTTCAGCTATAATGCACTAAATTAAATGTACTTATGGATATTATAATTACTTTCTACAAAATCTGCTAGGAAATAAAACCCACAATTCTACACACTGCAGGTTTAACAAAAAACAAACAAACGATAAACAGTTGCATAGAGTATAAAGACGACAGCTTCCTGGTTGTGTCAGCTGACACACGGAGCCGTCCAATCACAGTGCAGTATTCATCACTGCTGCCGTGGGTCTGACATTCACACGTCTTTGTGTCCTAGCAACTAGAACAAAACAAAAATGTCCACACGAAAAAAGGTGGGCTACAAAAACTCATCAAATATTACATGTCATTTAGCAGACGCTTTCATCCAAAGCCACTAACATTTGGAGCACACATTCATACACCGATAGCAGCAGCAGCTACCACGCAGGGTGCAAGCTAACTATCAGGAGACATTTAGGGTTCAGTGTCTCTTTGCCCAGGGACACTTGGACATGTGGCGGGGAGACGGGGGATCGAACCACCGACCCAGCAGTTGAGGGTTGACCGCCCTACACACTGAGCTACAGCCCCCATGAAATTATGAAATATAACGTAAGTCAGGCCTATGTTAGTTCAAGGTACATTACACATTGCTTTATGACTAATTATATTGTTCATAGGTTAAATGAGCTACGAGGAACTTTAAACTGTTTCCTCTGATGATCATAAATTACATGTAACAGCAAACGAGACCACCAGTGCCAAAGAATGCTATTTTTTTATATAGTTTTTCTTAATGCCTTTGTCATGGGTATATACGCTCACCCAGGAACAACAGCTGGCGTAGTAAAAACACTACCGCTTTTTTGTCCAAAGGGGGGCGCTAGAATGAACA
>OX442353.1:32941680-32946680 GCA_949357725.1 Hyperoplus immaculatus | reverse complement strand
TGTGTGTGTGTGTGTGTGTGTGTGTGTGTGTGTGTGTGTGTGTGTGTGTGTGTGTGTGTTGCAACTAGTCCAATACAAATAATAAAATACAAAAAAAAATCCCTTACAAAATATAACACATTTTCCAACTTAAATTGTTAAAATAAAAGTGTAGGTTATATTTCCAGTTTCCATAATACAAACGCACATTTTTCGGCAAATGCTCCTTTTCATTTATACCTCAAATCTCTCTGCCTCTCCACATGTATTAGGCTACACACACACACACACACACACACACACACACACACACACACACACACACACACACGTTGCATTGTCACGTTTAATCCGTTGCTTCTAACCCACCTAACACCTCCATAGGCACCGCTGTTTTTTCCTCTGGTCTATCCGGGTTTCGCACACCTGTTCTGGGCACACATCAGGCCTCGTACTCGGCGCACACGTGTGGAGTGGGGATAGTTTGGCCTTGGGATCCCTTTATCCGCCAGCTATGGGTGTGAACGCAACCCATTTGTGTGTGTGTGTGTGTGTGTGTGTGTGTGTGTGTGTGTGTGCGCGCGCGCGCGCGTGTGTGTGTGTGTGTGAATGGGTGAATGTGGTTAAGAAATGTAAGGCGCTTCGGGGCTGAGAAAATTGGCTAAAAAGCGCTACATAAGTCAAGTCCATTTACCATTTACAAAGACCACACAGACAGTCAGACAAGGGCTTATAATAGGAAATAGGCTACAAAAGAAAAAATAGTCCTTTATATCGTCCCACACACTCTAAATGTGCCATGTTGGGTGTGTTTTGGGGTGCCATATGCGGCCTGACTATAGAAGTGACCCTGCTAATTGCCTAGAGGGGTCGTATGAGAAATTTAAATGCTTTGCTGGAAGTGGCTTTTGGCCCGTGTGTGTCTGTGAATGAGCGCTTATAAAGCCCGGGCACAATGCGGCATATCTATCTATCTATCTATCTATCTATCTATCTATCTATCTATCTATCTATCTATCTATCTATCTATCTATCTATCTATCTATCTATCTATCTCACTCACTCAATACATCTCATCGTTTAGAGTACGGCAGGTTTGACCATTTTTGACCTTTCACTTGGCCTGGACGCTTTTCCATATCCTCCTAATAAAATAAATATAGTAATTCTAATAAAATTAATTGTCTAAATTGTCTAAAGCCTTTGGTGCAAAAAATCACATAAAAAAAGGGGTATATTTTATATTTTATGCTGAGCAATACGTATCCACCTCGTATATAGGCTACACTCGCTCCCGAAATCACCGCAGCTACTCTGAAATACATATTCCCACCTACCTTACACACCAACACCTTTTAAATAGACAGACATATGAAATAATATCACGTTTTTTAGACCTTAAGACCTGCCATTCAATCACGAATCGCCCATATTTAGCCACATGCTTGTTGCCACATCTATAGTCTATAGTAGGCTACACGCAATCTGCTGCTCCGGTATCAGTGCAGGTTGGCTGACTGATGCAAGCCCGTCTTCGAGAGCCTATTTCCCGCAGCACGCACCTGCCTTTCCCTTTGCAATAGCATTCTCTCCCTCCAATATGAAATACACACACACACGCACACGCACACACACACACTCACACACACACGCGCGCGCACACACACACACACACACACAGCGTATAAGGCTATACAATAGTCTATAATATAAGAGGCTATTCTAAGTCATACTCACGCGGCAGCATTGGTCGTATTGGGGTCCGTAACCTCGGAAGAGACACGCGCGTCTCGGGAGATGGAGACCGAGTGAGCTCGCGGAGGCTGGCGCGCGCGTTCTTCATGGCGAGCGTCTGGCCGTGACGTCACTCCCGCTTCATCCAATCAGATTTCAGACCTCGAGATTCACTGACGTATCGCTCTCGTTCTAGTTCTCGTCCCATCCATTCACAATTCAGACCTCAAGATTTCTCACTCCTATACAACGGGGGTTTTCCTTTCCGCCTGCTTTTAGGAGGGTCCCCCATTATCCCTCCTTACACACACACACACACACACACTCACACACACACACACACACACACACACACACACACACACACACACACACACACTCACTCCCCTCTCCTGGTGCCTATAGGCCTACTACGGACGTCCTAACGCCCTTACTCGAGAGAGATCAGACAGGATATGAAGTTAAAACATGCGCGGCTCTAAAAACATATACTGCCACCAGGCCCCGCCCCTTTATGACGCCGCGCAGCCAGGCAGGTCTGTGTGTGTGTGTGTCTCCACCCTCTGAAATATGAAAGCAGACTTAGTTAAAACTAACCATCTAACTACACACACACACACACACACAGACAGACAGACACACACACACACATCCGCTTCAGACACACACACACACACACACACACACACACACACACACACACACACACACACATTTACAGACATACACACACACACATACACATTCACAGACACACACACACACACACATATACACACATACACACACACACACACACACACACACACACACACACATGAACCTCAGACATACACACACACACACATTAACACACTGTAAACCCCGAATGTTGAAAAGAATTATACTGATTACGTAAACCTCAGACACACACACACATAGCCACACACACACACACACACACACACACACACACACCAAATCCTTAAGCTAAACGTTTTATTAAACTTGGCCTTGAGCCATTTCAAATGACATTTTTTACTTATTGAAAATGCTCTAAATGACAAAAAATTTATCGGAATTTGGTAGAAATGTTGTCAGTAGTTTATATTATAAAACCAAAATGTTCATTCTACTCAAACATATGCCTATAAATAGTAAAACGAGAGACACTGAACATTTGGAGTGGTCTCTTAATCTTTTTCCAGAGCTGTATCTGCTGTATTGTGGGTCTCTATTGGGGGAGTTTTACTGATTGTGTGTGTGGTTTTCAGACCCGTTTTGAACCATAGGATTAAGAAAAAAAAAAAAAAAAAGTTTGGTGTAATCTTGTCTGTCTACTAGTATTGGTTTGACACGAAGCGCCCCGCGGCCTCAAGTGCGCACATCCACTATCACACAAACACACACACACACACACACACACACACACACACACACACACACACACACACACACACACACACACACACCGTTACAGACAGACACACACACGCACACACACAAACACTCTCTCTCTCTCTTTCTCTCTCTCTCTCTCTCTCTCTCCCACACACACGCACACACACACTCTCTCTCTCTCTCTCTCTCACACACACACACGCACACACACACGCTCTCTCTCTCTCTCTCACACACACACACACACACACACACGCATCATCATCATCTGCGCGCCTCTTTGATACACAGTTGTCCAGGAATGTGACCCAACCGGAGGGGAGAGAGAGAGAGAGGGGGGGGGGGGATAGAAAGAGAGAGAGAGAGAGAGAGAGTGAGGGGGAGAGAGAGATTGAGGGGGGGGGTAGAGAAAGAGGGGGTGGGGCGAGGGGGTCGAGGAACCGTGCAAATCAGCTTTTTACTGTCACCACCGCCTAGCGCAGAACTCCACAGCCCCGCAGACAACAGCCAACCCGGGTCTGGGTCACTTGATTATCATAATAATCAGATCGCGCGGATGAAAATCTCCTTTGAATACATTAGCGCGTGAATAGGAGGCGCGACTGCCAAAGAGACAACTTTGTCAGCCCATGGGATTGGTTTGTTGTCTAAGAGGGGTTTTTTTTCTCTGTCTTTCTGTCTCTCTCTCCCTCTCTTTCTCCCCCTCTCTCTCTCTCTCTCTCTATCTCTCTCTCTCCCCCTCTCTCGCTCTCTCTCTCTCTCTCTATCTCTATCTTTCTCTCTCCCTCTCCCTCTCCCTCTCTCTCCCCCTCTCTCTCTCTCTCTCTCTCTCTCTCTCTCTCTCTCTCTCTCTGTCTCTCTCTCTCTCATGTCCAGGGGTGGATTACTGCACGGGCACACCGGGCACAGGCCCAGGGGCCCAAGGGCTCAGGGGGGCCCTTAGCCAGAGATACTGGTAGTAACTTTTCATGTTGCATAGTCAAAGTCAAGTCACTCATGTCAATAACAGGGTCCAGAAAGTAATAGCCTAAATATAAGTATAGTCATCACAATTTAACAAGATAGAAATCATCATGGGCCCCTCAACTAGTAGGGGAGAAATACAAAAGCAAGTTAAAAACAACAGCATTACTAGCTCTGTCTAAGGGGCTCCATGAGGGGCCTTTAAGGCCCCCTCACACATACAGGAATAATCTTTCTATGTGTGAATTCTAAATTGTTCATAAAAAGTAGCTATCCACCCTTTATCTGTTGAAATGGGCCCCTCTATCATGGAACATGGGTCTGACCAATCTGTTTAAGAAAAATATGAATAATGTTCCTTCTGCATCTCAGGATTTGATATAGCCTCTAAAATTTCCTCTCAAAGTGCACAAGATTGATGCATTTTACTTTAAAAATGTAAAAAAAAAAACTTGGGGGGGCATGCCCCCGGACCCCCCAACATGGTACTGGGTCCCTTCAACCGTATCCCAAAAACCTGTGGGAAACACTGACTTCCTTAATATGTTTTGCCATTAATTTTATGTAACTGTGTGAACAAGTCAGTGTACCGGACTGGATAGGGAGGAGTGGGGGGGCCCTTTAAGAGTTTGTGCCCAGGGGCCCATTGTCTCATAATCCGTCTATGCTCATGTCCCGGAATGGGATCAAGCTTTTCCCCATTCTCTGCACATTTGGACGCTTTCCTGGAGATCAAACTCTAAATACGGCTACTGTTTCGTTCCCCCCCCCCCCTGCCCTCCCATCCTCGATGCCTGGATACCGGGCAGGCAGTGTGTGTGTGTGTGTGTGTGTGTGTATTTGTACTTGCGTGCGTATGTGTGTGTGTGTGTGGTTGGTGGTGGCTAATGTGCGAAGGACCTGGCAGCACAATACAATAGGCTGGGACGAGCTCCATCCATCCA
>OX442353.1:32934180-32939180 GCA_949357725.1 Hyperoplus immaculatus | reverse complement strand
CGGAGCCGATATGGTACGCGCTCTATCCACTACGCCACCGGAGCGCCAAATGTATTACATTTTTTACAACATATTAGTGCCCAAAGCTTTTACCACGACAGGTTTTTGATAGAGCCTTTTTTTCGTTTTATAAATTACAGTAAGAAATACTTTGGGTCTTAAAAATGCATTTTCAGCATGATTATCGAGAACAAAATGATACATACATCAGACCGTTAACAACACATGGACAAATCCTTCTGTAATAACCTTCAGAATAGTGCTGAGAATGATTATGGAAAGTTTAGTTGATGTAAGTGCTTTGGACGTTGAGATTTTTGGTTCAGAGTATTGAGAAGAAAAACTAATGTTGAGATAATGTCCGTTAAAGATGGTTGTGTAGGAGAAATATACAGACCCAAACAGACAAGGTTTAGTCAAATAAACACCTGGATGTACATGTTGGACCTTTGATTTATACTAGTATGAAAGAAGACATGTTATGGAAGATACATAGACATAAATCTCAAAATTGAACCAGTGCTTGAAAAACATTTTCAAATATTTTGAAATCCTGCTACCTGTTGTACATCTATACAGGTGAACTGCCATCAAGCTCCTTTCATCATAAAATCAATCCCAAACTACCACAGTCTACCCCAGTGAGACAGCCAAGTCTACCCAGCCTACCCTCCACCTTCCCTGGGCAACAGACGTGCTCTGCAACCCAAATCTCTGGGTCTTTTGTCCCTTAAAATCGGCCCATATTGTTGGAACTCCGTGGGGGCCGACCAGCCTCCTTGTGCCAAACCAGACAGACTAACCCCCCTTCTATTAACACACACACACACACACACACACACACTGTTACAGACACAGACACAGACACACACACACACAGAGCGAGAGAGAGACATACACACACACACACACACACCGTTATAGACACAGGCACACACACACACACACACACACACACACTGTTGCATACACAGACACGCGCACACACACGCACACCGTTACAGACACAGGCACACACACACACATAGATACATGTACACATACAGACTCACACGCACACACACACACACACACACACACACACACACACACACACCACTGCCCTCCTAAATAGTTCATTAAGCGTGGATCAGCAGTGGTGAGAGCGTTAATACAAATTGAAGGCGAGCTGAAACAAAACCAAACAACAAACGACGTAGATTTTTTTTCTTCTTAAGTATAAAGATGATTTTTTTCTTCGATTTCTTCTCCTTACATTAAATTCCATCCTGCATATTTGGCTCATAAATATAATCTGTCAGAGGGTCAAAATATTCACATCTCCCATGGGCATAAGCATTTGGTTTGTTAGGTTGCGTTCCGAATCGCATACTCTTTTTTTTTTCTATTCTACATATTACATCCGACGATAAAAAGAATCTAGTTAGGATGCAGTAGGCATACTATTGGGACATACTTTACTCTCTTATTTCATCATAACATTGCGCCTTGATCTTGCCTCTTGCTTTTATATCCGTCGCATCCCCGTTTGTTTTCATATGGAGGCTTCGTCGATGTGACGTCACTTCACGTGCGCACTGGATTGTGGGTCAGAATCGCCCAAATAGGATGCACTTTTCAACACTAACAATCTTGGCCGCATGAAGTAGGACATCCGGGTACTTCTAACCATCCTAAATCTGGCCACAAGAATCGGGACATCCTAAATCTTTTTTCTACATACTGTATAGTAGAAAGTATGCGGTTCGGAACGCAACCAAACTTTCCTTAAAGGGAACTTGATTAATTTTTTTGTAGACTTGTTCCTATAGGGTTCTCGTCTGAAGCTAAAACCCTCAAACTGCTGCTTCGTCCTTCATGTGCTGCCATTTTGCATTTTACATGCCCTGCGTTCCAATCCCCATACTTCCCTACTATTTAGCATGCCAGAAAAAGATTTAGGATGTCCCAATACATGCAGGTCAATTGCAGTATGCTGAAAATACATATATGCCCCCACTAACTCCAATAGCATTTTGGAGTATTCGTCTTTATTCTTGACATTTCTCGACATAATGAAAAAAAATCTTCCTTATATGATTTTTTTTTTCTCTCCTGTCTGTGGCCCTAAAACTCTTCTGTACTTTAGTATGTAGTGTAGTAAAAAGACTAAACCTCTTCTGTACTTTAGTATGTAGTGTAGTAAAAAGACTAAACCTCTTCTGTACTTTAGTATGTAGTGTAGTAAAAAGACTAAAACTCTTCTGTACTTTAGTATGTAGTGTAGGAAAAAGACTAAAACTCTTCTGTACTTTAGTATGTAGTGTAGTAAAAAGACTAAAACTCTTCTGTACTTTAGTATGTAGTGTAGTAAAAAGACTAAAACTCTTCTGTACTTTAGTATGTAGTGTAGTAAAAAGAAAAAGTATGTGATTTGGAACGCAGGGTTGATTTGCCCACACACACACATTGCATTATAGGAAGTGCATTGCTTTGACTCTGAGTGTTTATTTACAAACAACAAAAGCCACTAAAAGGAGAAAGGGAAGGATGCCTATAGGACATAAAATACATTAGACAAAAAATAGACTTAAAGGTGCAGTGTGTAATATGACATCATCAAGAAAGTGCTACAAAGTTCTAGAATGCAACGCTCCCTGGGTAACCCCACCCCTTTAGAATAATAACAGAAGCTACAGTGGCCTTCAAGGGCAAGAACAATTCTAAATTTTAAACAATGCACCTGATGACATTCCAACTATGACACTTTCAAGATGGCGGCACTAGGCCTTGGTCCAAAATATGCAGAAATATGGACATATATGAGACCCTTTCTAAGGGAAAAAATAATAATTCAAACAAAAATGTTCAGCTATTATGCACTAAATTAAATGTACTTATGGATATTATAATTACTTTCTACAAAATCTGCTAGGAAATAAAACCCAAAATTCTACACACTGCAGCTTTAAAAGGATGTAAAATACAACTTAAATGCCAAGCCAAAATTAGCAATGAGGCACAGACAGCTGTTAACAAGTATAACATGAGAAGTGCACACAGGTACATGGATGGCAAGAAGGCAGCGCACACACACACACACACACACACACACACACACACACACACACACACACACACACACACACACACACACACACACACACACAAACACACACACACAAACACACACACACACACACACACACAAACAGGTTGGGGAACTAGGATTTAGAAAAAGCAAATGCATATCACTGTGAAGATGGTTGAAATGGCGATTTTGCAACATCACACACACACACACACTTACACACACACACACACACACACACACACACACTCACCTTCCGCGTTATATCGTCCTAATTCACTATCCCTTTAAACACAGTAAAGCCAATACGCCTCTGAGCACAAAGAAGAAATACAATTAAGGCTTCTATCCACGCGACCTATTAACGAATTCCCTCGCGTTTAATACCGGTGACGCAATGCTCCAGCCGAATTCCAATCTGATGAGAAACGTCCGCTTTTGTTTTAAGAAATCGGCCATTTAAAAAGGGAAAGATGATAAAGCCTCCTGTATAAAGCAATGCGGCGGCCTATGACAAACAAAACAATATGGCGGGTTGTGAAAAATCTCCCACGCTGCTACTGTCATTACGCGCCTGCAATTAGAAACTAATTTGCATAAATGGTAATGAGACACAAATCCATGTCGGCGCTGGCTAGAAAGGAGGGCATTTTTTTCTCTTTTTTTTTTCTTTTTAATTTTGCACGTGTGTGTGTGTGTGTGTGTGTGTGTGTGTGTGTGTGTGTGTGTGTGTGTGTGTGTGTGTGTGTGTGTGTGTTAATTGTGCACGTGCGCTTTGAAGAGGAGCGAAGGATTTTCACACGGATGTTCACAAGGCCTTATTAGGAGGCTTCATTTTGATCCCTAATGGTTCAGTACTGTTTATTTTATTTTATTTTATTTTTAGATTTTTATTTTATTTTAAAGAACACACACACACACACACACACACACACACACACACACACACACACAACTGAAAAGGTGAACACACAAACAAAAGACACAATTAAATAAGCTATCTAACATGGCGTTCTCTACTTAACAAGGTTTCTGAGGACATTGTTTAAACTATACAGGCAAAATGTTAAGCAGACAATAAAAAAGTCAACGTGGTGTCATGTAGGTCCCTTCAGCGCTGTTATACAGTCGAGGAAAGGCTGACATATCTGGTTACATTGTTCTGCTTTCCCTGAGATTGGTTAAGTAGTTTTTGGAGTCATATATAGCCTAGATAATAATGTTTAAATGGACAGTTTACTGACAGGCACATCTTGCACGTGGAGATTCAAGATCAAGTGAAGGCGGCTCAGTTCAATTATATTGTGACGATTTTATTTATATATATATATATATATATATATATATATATATATATATATATATATATATATATATATATATATATATATATACCTTTATTTTCTTGAGATCAAATCACCTCTTTTTCGAGCAAGGCCTGGACAAAACGTGTGTAACGTTATAAAGAATTCCCCATATTTGCAGGAATATCATGAACAAACCTTTATATCTAAAAAAAAAAGTGCATTTTTATAATCTGTTATGTAATTTATCAGCGTGAATTTGCCGAAAATTGAGTTTCCCAGATTTTCCATTTGTAGAACGAAACATGGGCGAGCCACCTTTTATATGATCAACAGGAGTTAAAGTCAACATAGGGCTACTTTAACAGACACAGATAGATAATGTTAAATATGACGTCTTTGCATTAATGACGTAACAGTGGTTAGTGTGTGTGTGTGTGTGTGTGTGTGTGTGTGTGTGTGTGTGTGTGTGTGTGTGTGTGTGTGTGTGTGTGTGTGTATGTGCGTGTGTGTGTGTGTGTGTGTGTGTGTGTGTGTGTGTGTGTGTGTGTGTGTGTGTGTGTGTGTGTGATGTATAGATCATTCTATAGGGTTGCCAGGTTGGAAAAAAAAAAAAAAATATATCC
>OX442353.1:32919180-32921680 GCA_949357725.1 Hyperoplus immaculatus | reverse complement strand
CACTTGGTCTCAGTCAGCTGTCGGTTAGCTGTTGGGCCCATGTGTTGTGTTACTTCAGGACATGACAGGCCACACACACACACACACACACACACACACACACACACACATACACACACACACACACACACACACTTGACAATCAGGCATGTGTGTCTAGAATACTTAAATTTTTTTTTCAAGTTTTAGGCCTAAACATTACTTGGGTATTTCTATTTTATGCCACTTCATACTAGCCCATACTCCACTATATCACAGAGATAGTGTTACATTTAACTTGAAACTTGATAACTTGATTAACTTGATACTTAAAGCTATAGTGCGTAACTTCTGTTGCCCCCCCCATGAGGAATTCTGAGTAATAACAACAACAACTGTCGGTGCATCTACATGAGGTAAAGCCTTCAGTGATGGCTCATGGATTTTATACCTTCTGCTGTACGTAAAGGTTTTTTTTCTTAGCAGTAGAATCAACAACTGAAACATTTCTTGGGCTCTTCTTGGGATTTTTCTGAGCTCTTGCACCAGTGTCTGGAGGGGGAGGGGGGGGGGCACTAGTTTGTAAACGCTGCCATACTGAGAAATACAGAGAGAGCTTTGTAGGGAGCTTATAGGCTTAATCAACTTTGTGTCAACTCATTTAGCGAGGGCTTGAATGTAACCAACAACATTCATTTATATGAAAAAGTTACGCACTATAGCTTTAACTGAAGGGACTTCTTCCACTAGCCTACTTCAAGTGGGACTGTGCACTAAGCTGTTTAACTCTCAACTATCACAACATTTTGCTACAATATCTTAATTTAAATATTTGATCATTTTAAGAGCAATGTAAAAGGAATACTTCACCCATACGTAACCGGCGTTCTATCATTATAAAATTGCTATTATAATATAATGAATGAGGTTTGTCTTCCCTCAGTCTTCCCTTGGCCCAGCTGTCCTGTCAATCCTAACCCTACATTTTTACCATGTGTGATGTCACACTAGTAAAATGTAGGGTTAGACAGTGAGACCATACAACACTCTTTCTGCCTTTTCTCAGGCTAGGATGAACTGATTTCTGAAAGTTTTGCACATTTATACTACATAGGATCTCGGAGTTCAACACACCTTCATATTTCCACCGGTGAAGTAGGTCTTTAAGCAGTTATAGACCTGCTCTTTAAAACACTGTAGCCTTATTAATTTCCCTTAAAATAAAACCATGTGATGTGAGGTGTATGAGCTTGTGTAACTTTAAATCTGCCAGCCCAGCCGTTTGCCCCACAGTGACGTGTCATCATGACGTAGCACACAGACGAGGGACTGGAAATAGTACAACCAAAAAAAAGTGCAAAAAATAGATCCAGCCCTCTAAAAAAAACTCCCAACGTGCGCGCGTGGGAAAGTATACGACCCTACATGTTGTTACTTCCGTGCCTCACGCGCCACACTGCCTGTATCCATCACTGTACGTCACTCCTCCCTCCTCCTCCCCTCACTGTAAACATCGTGTTCCTCCGCCGCGGAAGAGAGAAAGTAGTGCGGCGCGGACTGGCACATTATCGCTGAACTGAAGCCACTCGGACCAATCTGTCTTTTAATAACGCATTTACAACATGAAACGTGTGTCATCAAAGCTCGAAATCACGTTATAATCAGGTCAATAAATGACTAAATACCCAATTAAGACCGTTTTGTTGCTTTTATCTGATCTGTCGGGTAAATGTACAACTTAAACAGCCAATGTTATCAAAAGGAGGAACACATGTAGACATTCAGACATTTATAATGTGTGATTAGGTTAAGTGATCAGGCTATGTAACCTTTTATTGCTGAAGATGTTTTATTGATTGCAGCAAACTGTTGAATAAAATAAAAATAAAATAAAACGAATCAACTCTGGCGCACTGCCAATGATGAACAGCGGCTTGGTTTCTCTATAAGAAACATAAATCTGTTAGAGCGGAGACGTTGCTCTCAAAACATGACAAGCGGAGGGATATCAACTCTTAACACATGATGTCGCCATCAGCCCTTCCTACTTCCACTGGCTCGCCTTCCTCCAACTGCGCGCGGACGCTCTGATTGGTCGAAGCGTCACACACAGCTCGCAGCCCATTGGCCGTTCAATCCGTCAATCATAAAGCAATGCCACAGGATAGATTAGAGCACCATTTGCCATAACTAAATAGTTACCTTGTACATCAAGTAAGAAGATTATTATTTTTTTAATTGGGTAGTCCCAGTCCACCGCTGTGTTTCAGTCGGCGGAGGGTTACGACCTAGGCTACTATTTCGCAGGCTATTCGGCGGAACCCTTTTGCGGGCACGTTTGAATCCTGAATCTGAACGCTACAAAAGTGTCTCGTTTCGCGGAGAATCTCCGGTTTCCGTCCGACAGATGTGGAGACAGCGCTCCGGTAAGTCACTCCGTCTTCTACCAGCGCGTGTGTTCACGATTGTTTGACACATTTTCTCTTTGCCTCTCTTCCTGTGTCGGGGCAGCTGTGACAAA
>OX442353.1:32903610-32906110 GCA_949357725.1 Hyperoplus immaculatus | reverse complement strand
GTGTGTGTGTGTGTGTGTGTGTGTGTGTGTGTGTGTGTGTGTGCATTAGATAACGTTTTATTTGATGGTGTTCAATGGCTGACTCGTCCTCACCTCTAGCCCGGGCCTCTCCCGCTCTATAGCCCACACACACACACACACACACACACACACACACGCTCCTATGAAAAAAACCCCAAGCAGCTAGCTAACGCACACAGACATCCACCCACTCACTCATATTTATACACTCACACACACTGTCAGAAACACACACACACACACACAGTCAGAACACACACACACACACACACACACACACACACACACACACACACACACACACACACACACACACACACACACACACATACACACACAGAGCATCATCCTCCCTCTGGAGGATTCTGGCAGTTGTTTATGTTATTGAACCGGTTATCACATTACAGTTGGAGCTGCACCAAGCTCACACTCATTCCCGCAAACAGGGCGAGGGGAAGACTGCACACACACACACACACACACACACACACACACACACACACACACACACACACACACACACACACACACACACACTACATGAGAATATGTTAAAATGTGTTTTTTGCACTGCACTCATAAGCATAATCACACATATAGAAACACACACACTATCTGATCTAAACAGGGCATTTTCAACCACACACACACACACACACACACACACACACACACACACACACACACACACACACACACACACACACACACACACACACACACACACACACACACATTCAATGGCAGGCTGACAGTTAAATCCTACAAACTAAACAACAAACAAAGAAACACCAGTTGTTAATACACAGCCTAGACTCTGTAAAAGGACTATGTAAACAAAAGGGGGCCCGCTGTAGCTATAGCAGCATGCCCATTTACAGAGCCTAGGCTGTGTATTAACACTAGTTTTCCAGCACACACACAGTAGGCTACAGACAGGTAGTGGATCATGAGGAGATATTCACTGATTTTGACAAAACAGTGATTTTGACAACAAGCGTTCTCCAGAATCACTGACTGCACCTTTAATTCCTTTCTCTAGGAAGATTGCACGCGCTCACTCCAGCAGTGCTGTACCTGAGCTTGTAGAGAAAGCCCTCGATGCCTTTTGATTTACAATGCAACATTTAAATGCATATTAATAAATCATCTTCTCCGTCTCAGCATGTGGCGTGATAGTGGTACGCTGTGAATTATGAGGGCCTCTCCAGCTCACACACTCACTCACTCACTCACTCATTCACTCACTCACTCACTCACTCACTCACTCACTCACTCACTCACTCACTCACTCACTCACTCACTCACTCACTCACACTCACTCTCACACTCTCACACACACACACACACACACACACACACACACACACACACACACAAAGAGATTTGGTGGTTAGAAAGTCTGCTCTAGAAGTTATGAAAACTTCTCTTTCGTTTTAGTTTTTTGCACGAACTGCAAGAAATCCATAATCCAAAAGTGTTTTATTTCCTCTATTTCACCCCCGTGGTTTTCTCTCATCCTATCAGAAGAACTGCTGTGCTTTTCAAATCCCTTTTCTCATCGCAGGCTTTGCTCAATTCTCTCTTTTTTTCTTTACAAACCCATTTCCAGTCGTCCTAAATATCCTGCCTGCGTGGGTTGTGACAAAAGTTGTGACAAAATTGTGTTGCAGAATTGTCGTGAGGCATCAGGGTGTTCCCACAGAAAAGTTTTCATATTAGGAATGGTGGCAATAGTGCTGTATGATGTAGGGAGACCATATTATAGTGGACCATATTACGATAACGATATAGCAAATAAATGATATTATGAGTCGGCTAGCTTGGATATCAAGGAGAATACAGACATTTATGGTTTTAAAGATTTTTATTTTTTTTTTGGCATTTTTATGCTTTATTGACAGTGTAGAGACAGAGTTGAAATGGGGCAGAGAGGGGAGTGACATGCAGAGAATGACCGTGGGCTGGAATCGAACCCGGGTCCGCTGCTGGCCGAGGCCCATGGGGCCTTTATATTAATCTTTACAAACCAATTTCCAGTCGTCCTAAATACCCTGCCTGAGCCCAACCACAACTCACTTCTCTTTCACGAGAACTTTTTGTGACAGAAGAGTTTCCCAGTATAGTCGTGAGGCATCAGTGTCTTATATATTAGGCATGGTGGCAATAGTGCTGTTTAAAGGTGCAGTGTGTAATATGACATCGTCAAGAAAGTTCTACAAAGTTCTAGAATGCAACACTCCCTGGGTAACCCCAACCCTTTGGAATAATAACAGAAGCTACAATGGCCTTCAAGGACAAGAACAATTCTAAATTTTAAACAATGCACCTGATGACATTCCAACTATGACACTTTCAAGATGGCGGTACTAGGCCTTGGTCCAAAATATGCAGAAATATGGACATATATGAGACCCTTTCTAAGGGAAAAATAAATAATAATAAAATAAAAATTCAGCTATTATGCACTAAATTAAAT
>OX442353.1:32891110-32893610 GCA_949357725.1 Hyperoplus immaculatus | reverse complement strand
ATTTTTCAGCTCTATACCCCAGGCTGAGCTCCAAGCCATTTAGTCAATGTTGCACTATTGTTTTGAGGTAATTTAGCTCACAGTAAAAACACACACACACACACACACACACACACACACACACACACACACACACACACACACACACACACACACACATATACACACACACAGACACACACACACACACTGATGAGGAAATTCTGCATTTAATTACCTCCTAACATTTATACATGTGACAGAAGCTAATACATAGAGTCTGGTATTCACATAACTCACAAATCTGTCAAAAAGAAATTTGGACGATTTTTTAACTTTGTACAAACCAATGAATACAGCCGGTTAACAGTTAATATGATCAGAAATAGCATAGCTGGGGGCGCCCTTAGCTCAGTTGGTAGGGCGTCCCCCCCCCCCCCCCATGGGCCTCGGCCAGCAGCGGACCCGGGTTCAATTCCAGCCCGCGGTCGTTCTCTGCATGTCACTCCCCTCTCTGCCCCATTTCAACTCTGTCTCTACACTATCAATAAAGCATAAAAATGCCAAAAAAAAAAAAAATAAATAAAAATGAAAAGATGAGTTGATTAATGAAGATATTTAGACTATTCATTATTTGTTAAAAGCCTTATCATGAGTAATTATATATATTGTTTTAATGTAAATGTAATATATCCACACTGTTTCTCATTTGTATAAATAGCTTTAGGGGCGACTGTGGCTCAGGTGGTAGAGCGGGTCGGCCGATGATCAAAGGGTTGGAGGTTCGATCCCCCGCCCTGCCACCTGTGTCATGGTTGTTGTGTCCTTGGGCAAGACACTTCACCCACCTTGCCTCGTGTGAATGTCGATAGTTAGCCTGCTGCTATCAGTGTATGAATGTGTGTGTGTGTGTGAATGGTAATGTGGGAAAGGAAAACAGGTCTCCCCTTGCAAAAGAGTCTCCGGTCTCAATGGGATTTACCTGTAGAAATAAAGGTTAAAAAAAAATAAAAATAGAAAATAAAAAGCTTAGCTCGCTCTATCAATGTTAAAATGTCACCTTGGGCTGCATGCGTGCACCTTTTGATGGGCATTTTTTGACTATTCACAGACATTTTATTCACTATATAACGAAATGAGTAATTAAATAAATGACTGGCATTTGAATTCATTATCTGAAACAATAAGAAAACTGGAGAAAATGTATTTAAGAAAAAAACTGTGTAACATTCCTTTAAGGAGCCGGACAACACAGACACTGATGAATTGGTGGCAGTTGCTGAAGGCATATTAGGGCAAGGGGGCGACTTGGGAGGGGTCTGTGTGTGTGTGTGTGTGTGTGTGTGTGTGTGTGTCTCGGCGTGTGCTTGTGTGTGTGTGTGTGTGTGTGTGTGTTTGTCTGTGTGTGTGTGTGTGTGTGTGTGTGTGTGTGTGTGTGTGTGTCTCGGCGTGTGCTTGTGTGTGTGTGTGTGTGTGTCTCGGCGTGTGCTTGTGTGTGTGTGTGTGTTTCTGCGCGTTTGCTCGAGCTAAAGTAGTGTGTGTGTGTATGTGTCGGCATGTGTCAGTGTGTGTGTGTGTGTGTGTGTGTACTGTGTGTGTGTGTGTGTGTGTGTGTGTGCGTGTGTGTGTGTGTGTGTCTCGGCGTGTGCTTGTGTGTGTGTGTGTGTGTGTTTCTGCGCGTTTGCTCGAGCTAAAGTAGTGTGTGTGTGTATGTGTCGGCGTTTGTCAGTGTGTGTGTGTGTGTGTGTGTGTGTGTCGGCGTTTGTCAGTGTGTGTGTGTGTCTCGGCGTTTGTCAGTGTGTGTGTGTGTGAGTACTGTGTGTGTGTGTGTGTGTGTGTGTGTGTGTGTGTGTGTGTGTCCAGTGAGAAGGGTAATTTGGGGTGTCCAGTGCAAGGCGTTCCACCAAGCAGTTGTCACTTGAGCGTTGGAAGGGCACATGTGCTCTGCTCTTCAGTTGGGACCCTCGATTCTCTTCAGGACTGTATATCGGAGTGTGTGTGTCTCCGTGTGTGTGTGTGTGTGTGTGTGTGTGAGGAACCCTTGGACTATCTCATACTTGAAGGAGCTTTATTTTAAATGAACTGGCCGCAATCCAGAATCAAGACAGCGTTTTTTTCCCACATCTTTAATCTTTGACGGTAAGGGCGACCAGTTGAGAAATTGCAGCTCTGTGTGTGTGTGTGTGTGTGTTTCTCAGCGTAAGTCTGTGTGTGTGTGTGTGTGTGTGTGTGTGTGTCTGTTTCTCAGTCTAAGTTTGTGTGTGTGTGTGTTCTCAGATGTAATTGGTTCAAATTGACATGAACGCCCGCTTGCTTTCGCTTAAAAACTATAATTACTTCGCGAGGGAAATGTCAATCTTAACAGCTGTTATTATTATTTTTTTTAAAGCTTTCACATTTCACATAACTGCTTATTTTCCCTCAAGGCTAAAACGAAAAATGTCCTACTTTTTACTTGAGCTTGCTTTAAGCTGAAAAGAAGGGGCAAAAGAAGGTCTTAAAAAACAAAACTGTCCTTAGC
>OX442353.1:32878610-32881110 GCA_949357725.1 Hyperoplus immaculatus | reverse complement strand
TTCAGAGCTTAATGGCTTTATCATTTTATTTATTTATTTTCTCGGTTGACCCTGTGACCCTATGTGTGGCTTATGCACAGTATTCTATATACCAGTTGAATCTTTTAAACCTGCAGTTTGTAGAATTGTGGGTTTTATTTCCTAGAAGATTTTGTAGAAAGTAATTATAATATCCATAAGTACATTTAATTTAGTGCATATTAGCTGAAAAACATTTTTTGAATTATTTATTTTTTCCCTTAGAAAGGGTCTCATATATGTCCATATTTCTGCATATTTTGGACCAAGGCCTAGTGCCGCCATCTTGAAAGTGTCATAGTTGGAATGTCATCAGGTGCATTGTTTAAAATGTAGAATTGTTCTTGTCCTTGAAGGCCACTGTAGCTTCTGTTATTATTCTAAAGGGGTGGGGTTACCCAGGGAGTGTTGCATTCTAGAACTTTGAAGAACTTTCTTGATGATGTCATATTACACACTGCACCTTTAAACCTTGTTAAATCCCTGCTAGGTATTTATCTACACTTACAATAATCACATCTGTATAGTGTGTAGGTTGATGTCACAGATAACTTCCGTGACATCTGTAGCATTTGTACAGTGCTCGGTGCATTAAAGCACATAGAGCCAGATTAATCCAGGTTGTGGTAATCTGCGTTTGGGGTTAGGCATGGGTCATTATGATGTTCTGATAGTATCATGACCTTAAAGGGACATTGTGTAACATTTTAAGTAATTTATTAGCTACATTCAATATCCTCATTCATAAATATGTCCTCATTGGTGTAAAATCACCTCTGCCAAATATCTGAATTATCCTCCAGAGCGGAGAATTACAAATATTAATATTACATTTTGTACATTGAGCAGGCAAGTCTTATGGAGGAATCCATGTTGGTTGGAATGTCATCAGGTGCATTGTTTAGAATTTAGAATTGTTCTTGTCCTTGAAGGCCACTGTAGCTTCTGTTATTATTCTAAAGGGTTGGGGTTACCCAGGGAGTGTTGCATTCTAGAACTTTGTAGAACTTTCTTGATGATGTCATATTACACACTGCACCTTTAAACCTTGTTAAATCCCTGCTAGGTATTTATCTAGTGTGTAATATGACATTATCAAGAAAGTTCTAGAATACAACGCTCCCTGGGTAACCCCACCCCTTTTGAATAATAACAGAAGCTACAGTGGCCTTCAAGGACAAGAACAATTCAAAATTTTAAACAATGCATCTGATGACATTCCATCTATGACACTTTACAAGATGGCGGCACTAGGCCTTGGTCCAAAATATGCAGAAATATGGACATATATGAGACCCTTTCTAAGGGAAAAAATAATAATTAAAACAAAATTTCAGCTATTATGCACTAAATTAAATGTACTTATGGATATTATAATTACTTTCTACAAAATCTGCTAGGAAATAAAACCCAAAATTCTACACACTGCAGGTTTAAAGGTGCTACGAGGAACTTTTACAATATTTCTGAAACAGTCTAATTTTTCCTCTGATGATCATAAATTACGTGTAACAGCAAACGAGACCATCGGTGCAAAGAATGCTATTTTTTTTATATAGTTTTTCTTAATGCCTTTGTCAGGGGTATACGCTCACCCAGGAACAACAGCTGGCGTAGTAAAAACACTACCGCTTTTTGTCCAAAGGGGGCGCAAGAATTAACACACACTGAAAGTTCCTCGGAGCACCTTTAAGCAAAAATAGCACAGCTTCACGGTATACCTGTAGTAACTATATCGGACAGTATCGGTATCGGCCGATATCCAAAACCCGGATATTGGATCGGGACTTAAAATAGAGGATCGCATTTTTTTATTTGATTTAAATTTTTTATATATTTTTTCTTAACAGGTCTTAAAGACATAAACAACACCTTTGACACAACACAAAAAAACTATCACACACACACACACACACACGCACAGGCACACACACACACACACACACACACACACACATCACCGTGTAGGCCTATTGGCAGATGTTGGTTCTGAGTGGGAAAAGCCGTGGATTTCTCAGCAGTCCAACCCCCTGTACTCACCGTTATCTCTCTGCTCCAGGCTGCCACTACACACACACACACACACACACACACACACACACACACACACACACACACACACACACACACACACACAAGCTCTTACACAGATAACAAACACTCAGGCCAGACCCATAATGTGTGAGTGTATGGGTGTGTGCCTGTGTGTGTGTCTGTCTGTGTGTGTCTTTGTGTGTGTGTGTGTGTGTGTGTGTGTGTGTGTGTGTGTGCCTGTGCCTGTGTGTGTCTGTCTGTGTGTGTCTGTGTGTGTGTGTGTGTGTCTGTGTGTGTGTGTGTGCCTGTGCCTGTGTGTGTGTGTGTGTGTGTGTGTGTGTGTGTGCCTGTGCCTGTGTGTGTGTCTGTCTGTGTGTGTGTGTGTGTGCGTGTGTGTGTGTATGTCAGTTAGTGATTTATTTATTTATTTGTTTCTGTGTCATGAGTC
>OX442353.1:32868610-32871110 GCA_949357725.1 Hyperoplus immaculatus | reverse complement strand
ACACACACTGAGACACACACACACACACGCACCGAAAGATACACACACACACACAGTCACACACACACACTAACACACACATACACACACACACGCACCGAGTCACACACACACACACACACAGTCACACACACACATACACATTATCACAGGGCGGCTTGCGGTTCGGGGCAGCCGGTTGCCGCGGGCGACCAGCGAATCAGTGATGTGGCGGTGATGCCTCTAATGAAGCTGACACAGCACAGCCCCTTACAAGCAGCCCCGGGGAGACACACACACAGACACACACACACACACACACACACACTCCCCTCGCCGCACACACACATACACACACACACACACACAATCGCGCACTAGCATACACAGGCACACACACACACACATTATCACACACACACACACACACACTCACTCACTACTCACACACACACACTGTGCACACACTACTCATACTAGCATACACACACACACACACACATACACTCCCCTTGCCGCACACACACACACACACACACTCGCACGCACGCACGCGCACGCGCACACACACACACACACACACACTCACACCACACACTAACACACACTCCCCTCGCGAAAGACACATTCTTATACTTATATCTATGTGAGGACATTCATTAACATAATGCATTCCCTAGCCCCTTACCCTAACCCTAACCATCCAAACTAAATGCCTATCCCCAACCCTTACACTAACCCTAACATAAACCTAATTCATACCTGAACCTTAAAACCTAGTGTTAACCCTCAAACATCTCTTTAAAAGCCTGTCCTTAAAACCTAGTGTTAACCCTCAAACAGCCCTTTAAAGGCCTCTCCTTAAAACCTAGTGTTAACCCTCAAACAGCCCTTTAAAGACCTGTCCTTAAAACCTAGTGTTAACCCTCAAACAGCCCTTTAAAGGCCTGTCCTTAAAACCTAGTGTTAACCCTCAAACAGCCCTTTAAAGGCCTGTCCTTAAAACCTAGTGTTAATCCTCAAACAGCCCTTTAAAGGCCTGTCCTTAAAACCTAGTGTTAACCCTCAAACAGCCCTTTAAAGGCCTGTCCTTAAAACCTAGTGTTAACCCTCAAACAGCCGTTTAAAGTCCTTAAAACCTAGTGTTAACCCTCAAACAGCCCTTTAAAGGCCTGTCCGTAAAACCTAGTGTTAACCCTCAAACAGCCCTTTAAAGGCCTGTCCTTCAAACCTAGTGTTAACCCTCAAACAGCCCTTTAAAGGCCTGTCCTTAAAACCTAGTGTTAACCCTCAAACAGCCCTTTAAAGGCCTGTCCCAAAGAGAGAACTGGACAAAATGTCAGTCTTCACTCATAAGGTCTAAACTCAAATTTGTTCTCACCAAAATAATTGTACAAGTATTCACACACACACACACACACACACACACACACACACACACACACACACACACACACACACACACACACACACACACACACACAAACACACACACACACACACGCCTCAAATGTATTAGCTGCATCATTTAGTCTCTTGTGTGTTCGGGGTCCAAAGCAAACACAGTGTTTGTAGTGAAGCTAAAGTGGGTCACAGGGATGAGTGTACAAACGAAATCCCTCACTACCCCCTTTATACTCTCTCTCCCTCTATCTCTCTGTCTTTCTCTATCTCTCTCTCTTTGTCTCTCTCTGTCTCTCTCTCTCTGTCTCTCTCTCCCTCTACCCCCCTCTCTCTCTCCCCCCCCCTCCCTCTCTCTCTCTCTCCCTCCCCCCTCCCTCTCTCTCTCTCCCTCCCCCCTCCCTCTCTCTCTCTCTTCCTCTGTGTCTAATGAATGCCTGTTTGTGTTGTTGTTTACAGGTTCTGCCCAGCTGAGGTGAAGGGAAGGGCACGGAACCTCAAATCAGCCTGATTTCGGACGTCCCAGAACCTCTTAGGAAACTGTACCATGATCTGAAGAAATCACTACACACACAAACCCCATTTCTCATCTCCTCCTTACCCCATCATTCTTTTATTTATTTTTTTTCTTATACAATTTTTCCACATTTTCAAGCGGGCCTGAATCGGCTGCTTTCGACAGAGTTAAGCGCGTGTGTGTGTGTGTGCTAAAAGGGACACACAGCAGGAGGCTACATATATTAAAGGCGTAGAAGAAGAAGAAGTACAAACGTTAGCCGTCTGCTAACCCGTGAGCTAACCCACTCCCCCCCTTCGGCCCCTCCCCCTCCCACTGCCACACCGCAAACATGGGGAGGAAAAAGATCCAGATACAACGGATCACGGACGAACGCAACAGACAGGTGAGAACCAGACATTCAGTCAGCGAGACGTGTGTTTACAGAGCCTAGGCTGTGTGTTAATGTGGGAACAAAAGATACAGGTAAGTAGGGCTGCAACTTACGATTATTTTGATAATCGATTCATCTGTCGATTATTTTCTCGATTAATCGATTATTAATCGATTAGTGTTTTGATCCGTAAAATGTCAGAAAATGGTGAAAAATGTCGATCAATTTTC
>OX442353.1:32855753-32860910 GCA_949357725.1 Hyperoplus immaculatus | reverse complement strand
TCTCCACTTCACCTATTAAAGCACCCCCCCCCCTCCATTCATCAACCCCTCTCCACTTCACCTATTAAAGCACCCCCCCCCCTCCAATCATCAACCCCTCCAAATGACTACCCACAATCGCTCTCTGATGGTGTGTGTGCTAGGTGTGACACTACAGATGAATATGGTAAATTTTTTAAGGCAAGGCAAGGCAAGGCAAGGCAGGTTTATTTCTACAGCACAATTCATACACAAGGCCATTCAAAGTGCTTTACGGGGGCATGCCTCGGTGAAATCTTCAAAATGTCTGCCTTAGTCCAAACAACAATTCAAAAAAAAAAAACTAAACAAAACATTCAGAGTGATGTTGGACGCACATATCAGCGCTGCTTCAGAACGCATGGAATGTCTCTCGTCCAATCAAATCACTCGGTCACAACCAACTGCTGTATAATAATGTTTATCGCATTAAAAAAATAGTTTTTTTTAAATAGTTGTGGATTCAATTTCTGTTTATCGGTTAGCCAACAATTTAAGCTGTACTCAAAACCCTTTTTTTCATTAAAATAGTCCTTATCTTGGGGCGCTCCGGTGGTGTAGTGGATAGAGCGTGTACCATATTGGCTCTGGCCTTCGTTGCAGTGGTCGCGGGTTCAAATCTGACCCGTGGACCTATACTGCAGGTCATCCACCCCCCTCTCTCTCTCTGTCTCTCTGTCTCCCCATTTCAACTCTGTACTGTCTGATAAAGCTTGAAAATCCCCCCCCCTCCTCCCCCCCCCCAAAAAAAAAACAGTCATTATCTTGTTGAAGCAATTGAATAAACTATTTGTATTTCAACTTGTTCCCACAAAAAAAAAATCAAAGGTCCATTTCTTTGATTTTTATGACGCAAAATAGAACCCCATATTGTTTTCACAGTTTGAAACGTTCACTGAAATCCATGTGACATACTTCTCCACCTTTGCGGACAGATATTAGCAGGCATCACCTTTTCATTGTAATTCTCCAGACATCACCGTGTGTCCATAGGGAAGATTCAAAGTGTCTATTGTCATAAGCACAATAAGAAACATGTTCTCAGTTCTCACTTCCTTTGTTTTCCGCAGACTGAATGCCAAGAAGGAAACATGTGAAAATATGCAATGTAGAAGTGAAATAGAATTAAAAGTAGCAACAATACAGAATATACAATTTACACTGTAAATAAAGGAAGGCATGCAGTTTACCACCAACTAGGGCATAATGTACTTTATGCTTTTCTGTGATTTATTTTTTCTGTGATGAAGTTACTGTCATCACAGTAAAAGGCAAATTCTCAGGAGTGTTATTGTGTGTGTGAGTGTGTGTGTGTGTGTGTGTGTGAGTGTGTGTGTGTGTGTGTGTGTGTTTTGTACTTTAATTGACTGTTTTCTGAAGCCTCTGAAAGTTGACTTCTGTAATAAACAACAGAAGGAGTGGAGCGCTAACTCGGTCTCCCGGCTTTCACTAAAGTTGGCATAGCAACCGATATCACACCCTTGAAATCAGAAGTCATGCTCTATACATCAGGTCGGCAATCAGGCCACGCCCCCAATTGACTATAATACAAAATTGCGTTTCCAAAACAGCACAAAAAGAAAACGATCAGAGGTAAATAAGTTAAAATTTGACCGACCGACACAATGCCAAAATCCTTTACAACAACTCTGCTGGCTGGATAACGTTAAAGACTCTTAGAAATGATTCATTTGGTCAACCTAAAACCATGTGTGTTTAGTCTCTCAGCATCAAGCTGGCGCAGTGATCCGACCCATTGGCCAGAGATATCATGCCATGATATATATCTTCACCTCACTGAGTCTCTATGTAAGCTGATTACACCTGAAATGATTGTTATTTTAATAGTTGTCTGTAATAATGCTTACTATGTTAATAGTATAGCGCTATGCCTTTACTAGACTGTACCAACGGTTCTAACGGCTCATTACGATAGCAAACTCCCACTGAAATGCAGAGCACGGGGGAAGCCGGGAGCTTCCTGCTGTCATACAGACCTTATTTAGGGGAATTTTTGGGGGCATGGCGAAGGAATAAAACCAGGATGTTTGTTTTGTACCATGTAAACCACACAACAGCTCAGGACATTGCAGATTTTAGCTATAAAGGCTTATTTTGAATGATCGCGCTGTCTATGTCTATGGAGTAAGCCGTATTGTTTCCCCCCAAAGGGGGCGTGGTCACGAGAGTTCCGTCCAGATGACGTATTGCCGACCTGATGTATGGTAATAATCAACACGCTCGGAGCATGCTAGGCTGAAAGCAGCAACTGTGAACTACTTAGCAACACTATAACAAGCAGGGCAGGTTTAGTTATAGCACAATTCAGACACAAGGCCATTGATAGTGCTTTGCAAAGGGCATGAAATACATTAGAAATAAGGACAGAGTATACACTGTGTGCACAATTATTAGGCAAGTTGTATTTTTGAGGATTAATTTTATTATTGAACAACTACAGTGCTCTCGGTCAATCCAACATGTTAAAGAACCTAAACCTGAATGTTTACCAAAGTAAAAGTGAGGTTTTGTCTTTCTTACGAGAATATATATATATGTTTTGCTGTTATTAGGCAACTATTAGTGTGCAGAATTATTATGCAACTAAATAAAAAAACGAACATTTTCCCATCTCACTTGTTTATTTCCATCTGTTAAAGTGAGAATAATAAAATAACTCAAAATGTACAAATAAAAATTTCGTAAACATTCAGGTTTAAGTTCATTCACATTTTGGATTGACCGAGAGCACTGTAGTTGTTCAATAATAAAATTAATCCTCAAAAATACAACTTGCCTAATAATTGTGCACACAGTGTATACTCTGTCCTTATTTCTAATGTATTTCATGCCCTTTGCAAAGCACTATCAATGGCCTTGGGTCTGAATTGTGCTATAACTAAACCTGCCCTGCTTGTTATAGTGTTGCTAAGTATTTCTTGCCTAATAATTGTGCACACAGGGTTTTGAAGAATATTTTAATGATGATAATGATGATGACTGAAGTACACAGAAGCAATAAAGAATTTAAAAAAAAAACCTTCCATGTTGTTTGAAAAGGCGCAATGCATTGTGGGGCGGTTGAGTGAGAAAAGTAACCTATCGATCCATACACAAAATCTTCCCGGAAGTTAGCACTCATCCGGGCATTTCTCGCCTACACAAACTCACATCCACAACTACAACATACTCAAATTGACGTCAAAATTAGTATGAGGAGGACATTAGTAGGGCTTTTAGTATGAG
Source organism: Hyperoplus immaculatus (assembly GCA_949357725.1). Classification (NCBI taxonomy): domain Eukaryota; kingdom Metazoa; phylum Chordata; class Actinopteri; order Uranoscopiformes; family Ammodytidae; genus Hyperoplus; species Hyperoplus immaculatus. The sequence goes on along the minus strand of OX442353.1, from coordinate 32,857,646 downwards.
TAGGACGTTAGTAGGGCTTTAGTATGAGTAGGACGTTAGTAGGGTTTTTAGTATGAGTAGGACGTAGGGCTTTGAGTAGGACGTTAGTAGGGCTTTAGTATGAGTAGGAGGTTAGTTGGGCTTTTAGTATGAGTAGGAGGTTAGTAGGGCTTTAGTATGAGTAGGAGGTTAGTAGGGCTTTAGTATGAGTAGGAGGTTAGTAGGGCTTTAGTATGAGTAGGACGCTTTTAGTATGAGTAGGAGGTTAGTAGGGCTTTTAGTATGAGTAGGAGGTTAGTAGGGCTTTAGTATGAGTAGGACGTTAGTAGGGCTTTTAGTATGAGTAGGACGCTTTTAGTATGAGTAGGAGGTTAGTAGGGCTTTAGTATGAGTAGGAGGTTAGTAGGGCTTTAGTATGAGTAGGAAGTTAGTAGGGCTTTAGTATGAGTAGGACGTAGGGCTTTGAGTAGGACGTTAGTAGGGCTTTAGTATGAGTAGGAGGTTAGTTGGGCTTTTAGTATGAGTAGGACGTAGGGCTTTGAGTAGGACGTTAGTAGGGCTTTAGTATGAGTAGGAGGTTAGTTGGGCTTTTAGTATGAGTAGGAGGTTAGTAGGGCTTTAGTATGAGTAGGAGGTTAGTAGGGCTTTAGTATGAGTAGGAGGTTAGTAGGGCTTTAGTATGAGTAGGACGTTTTTAGTATGAGTAGGAGGTTAGTAGGGCTTTTAGTATGAGTAGGAGGTTAGTAGGGCTTTAGTATGAGCAGGACGTTAGTAGGGCTTTTAGTATGAGTAGGACGTAGGGCTTTGAGTAGGAGGTTAGTAGGGCTTTAGTATGAGTAGGAGGTTAGTAGGGCTTTAGTATGAGTAGGAGGTTAGTAGGGCTTTAGTATGAGTAGGAGGTTAGTAGGGCTTTAGTATGAGTAGGACGTTTTTAGTATGAGTAGGAGGTTAGTAGGGCTTTTAGTATGAGTAGGAGGTTAGTAGGGCTTTAGTATGAGCAGGACGTTAGTAGGGCTTTTAGTATGAGTAGGACGTAGGGCTTTGAGTAGGAGGTTAGTAGGGCTTTAGTATGAGTAGGAGGTTAGTTGGGCTTTTAGTATGAGTAGGAGGTTAGTAGGGCTTTAGTATGAGTAGGAGGTTAGTAGGGCTTTAGTATGAGTAGGAGGTTAGTAGGGCTTTAGTATGAGTAGGAGGTTAGTAGGGCTTTAGTATGAGTAGGAGGTTAGTAGGGCTTTAGTGTGAGTAGGAAGTTAGTAGGGCTTTAGTATGAGTAGGAGGTTAGTAGGGCTTTAGTATGAGTAGGAGGTTAGTAGGGCTTTAGTATGAGTAGGAGGTTAGTAGGGCTTTAGTATGAGTAGGAGGTTAGTAGGGCTTTAGTATGAGTAGGACGTTAGTAGGGCTTTTAGTATGAGTAGGACGTAGGGCTTTGAGTAGGAGGTTAGTAGGGCTTTAGTATGAGTAGGAGGTTAGTAGGGCTTTAGTATGAGTAGGAGGTTAGTAGGGCTTTTCCAACGCTGCCTCGGTGTAGCGTTTGTGCTCTTACTGCGTGTGCCTGAAACGTTGTCCAGGTTTTGCCTCTCGACTGGCGCACTGCCAAAGCTCCGCTAAGCGCTCCACGGCTCGGCCAATTCCAGCCTCACACACACACACACACACACACACACACACACACACACACACAAAAACACACACACAAAAACACACACACACACACACACACACACTCTTCCTGGCTGCCTGCTGCCTCACTGATTGGTCACTTGGGATGGGACACGGTCACATAGCTCAGTTAGAAAGCAGTTAGTCAACAAATTGAAAAAATAAAATTGTTCATTTGATGCTGTGTGCGCGTGTGTGTGTGTGTGTGTGTGTGTGTGTGTGTGTGTGTGTGTGTGTGCGTGTGTGCGCATGTGT
>OX442353.1:32848253-32850753 GCA_949357725.1 Hyperoplus immaculatus | reverse complement strand
GCTAGGATGAACCGATTTCAATTTTTTTTGCACATTTATACTACATAGGATCTCAGAATTCAATACACCTTCATATTCCCACCGGTGAAGCAGGCCTTTAAATGAATGAGAAAAAACAACCAGATAAAGGTAAATGTAAATCTGGTAATCTACTTTCAAAGGTCTATACTCAGGTGATGAGGTGATGCGTTTAAAAAAATTAAATAAAAAATAGAAACAAATGTTAGGAAGACAATTTTGTTTTAAAACCCCTGTAAAAGGGGGCGCCCTTAGCTCAGTTGGTAGGGCACCCCCCCCCCCCCCCCCCCGCCATGGGCCTCGGCCAGCAGCGGACCCGGGTTCGATTCCAGCCCGCGGTCGTTCTCTGCATGTCACTCCCCTCTCTGCCCCATTTCAACTCTGTCTCTACACTATCAATAAAGCATAAAAATGCCAACAAAAATATCTTAAAAAAAAAAACATTTATTTTCTATCAAATGTTTGAAAAGGCTTATTAAAACACCCAACTTTGATTTCATGAATTTATTTTTACCGTTATAGACCAGAGGCTTTAAACAAAATCGGGAAAGTCTTCATAAAGTCATCGATATGTTCCGTTGTACGACTTATATCAAGTAAGTTAGTCAATTTAGTCAACTGTACACAGGGTACATTGAACTGTGTCTTTTCTCAAACAGTTTAAGCAATGACAAGTTTTTAATATGTGCATTACACACACAGTGGGATATTTAATAGATAAAGTTTGCGGTGACTCTCACACGTCAGCGGGTGTTTGTGGGATGTAGCTGGAATGTGACAGACACACGCTCTGAAATGTCACCAATAACACCGTAACCGTGCAATAACCCGCTGCTTAGACAGAGAGCTGTAACCTCGCATGGGACCAGACACACACACAGCTGTATGGCCTTTCCACCAAGTCACTTTGCATGCTAAAACTTGAGCGTGTGAGTGAGTGTGTGTGGGTGGGTGTGTGGAGGGGTGGGGGGTCTGTGTGTGTGTGTGTGTGGGGGGAGGAGGGGGGGGTCTGTGTGTGTGTGGGGGGGGGGGGGGTCTGTGTGTGTGTGTGTGTGTGTGTGTGTGTGTGTGTGTGTGTGTGTGTGTGTGTGTGTAGAAGAGAGAGATTTGATGTGTGTTGACTTGACAAGTTTATTTCCAAAACTTTTTTTTAAAATACATTTTGAGGAAAATCTTTTTGACTTTAAATAACTGCTCACAGTGTTTATGAACATTGAGCAAATACTTAAAGGTGCAGTGTGTAATATGACATAATCAAAAAAGTTCTACAAAGTTCTAGAATGCAACGCTCCCTGGGTAACCCCCTTCAAGGAAAAGAACAATTCTAAATTTTAAACAATGCACCTGATGATATTCCAACTATGACACTTTCAAGATGGCGGCACTAGGCCTTGGTCCAAAATATGCAGAAATATGGACATATATGAGACCCTTTCTAAGGGAAAAAAAAATTATTCAAAACATTTTTTTCAGCTATTATGCACTAAATTAAATGTACTTTTGGATATTATAATTACTTTCTACAAAATCTGCTAGGAAATAAAACCCAACATTCTACACACTGCAGGTTTAAATTTATGTAAATACTATTTATATAGATTGTATGTGTATTTACCTGCTGCAATAGTGAATCTTTACAATATTAAACAAAGGGTGAAAAATTTACTTTACTAATTTATTGATATCAAGTCATCCCGGTTAATTTCTCACACTTTATTGGCATTTATTATATAATTTTTAGTGAGTGAGTGAGTGAGTGAGTGAGTGAGTGAGTGAGTGAGTGAGTGAGTGAGTGAGTGAGTGAGTGAGTGAGTGTGCGAGTGAGTGAGTGAGTGAGTGTGCGAGTGAGTGAGTGAGTGTGCGAGTGTGCGAGTGAGTGAGTGAGTGAGTGAGTGTGCGAGTGTGCTCTTCTTCTTCACCTGCAGGCTTAGTATTTGGGCTGCATCTGATATTTGCACTAACAATATAAAGTATATATCCTTTACACTGTACGATATCTCTTCATTATTATATATATCATATTGTACCATCCACACACCAGTCTAAAACCCCCCCTGTGTATCCCCTCTCTCTGTCTCCCAGTCTACAGTTCAGCAGCAGCCGACCTTCTCCATGCCTGTCACCGTCCCCGTGTCCAATCAGAGCGCGGCGTCTCTTCAGTTCAGTAACAACCCCACGCTGGTTACCGCGGCGTCCTACGTCACGTCAACAATGTCAGACCCTCGGCTACTGTCGCCACAGCAACAACAACAACAACAACAGACGTCTCTACAGCGCAACACCGTGTCACCAGGGTTACCGCAGAGGCCAGCAAGCGCAGGTGACGAGAGAGAGAGAGTGTGTGTGTGTGTGTGTGTCTGTGTGTGTCTGTGTGTGTGTGTGTGTGTGTGTGTGTGTGTGTGTGTGTGTGTGTGTGTGTGTGTATTGACGTCCTGGGCTACCACAGAGGCCAGCCAGCGCAGGTGATAAGAGAGTGTGTGTG
>OX442353.1:32840753-32843253 GCA_949357725.1 Hyperoplus immaculatus | reverse complement strand
TAGTTCCAACGTCCCTGCACACACACACCCTCCCTTTCATCCTGTCCTTCTCAGCTGTTCACCCTCGTCTTCTCAGTGGAATTATCTCCCCCCCCCTCACTCCACACACACACACACACACACACACACACACACACACACACACACACACACACACACACACACACACACACTCACACACTCACCAACTGTCCCTTGTCTTGGCAGTGGCCTCTCCTTAAAGGTGACTTTGACACTGGCCAGAGCTCTCCCCTTAAATCCCATTAGCTCTGATAGATCCTGCCAGCTAGCTAGATATAGCTGGAAGGTTTTTCTTTATTCTTTCTTCTACTGACTGTATATCCACTTGATAAACGTATTGTCTTAGCGCAGCATAGTGTGCGCCAGAATAAAATCAATATATTTATCTTTAAAGGTGCTACGAGGAACTTTTAAATATATCTGAAACAGTCTCATTTTATCCTCGGATGATCATAAATTACATGTAACAGCAAACGAGACCATCAGTGTAAAAGAATGCTATTTTTAGATAGTTTTTCTTAATGCCTTTGTCATGGGGTATACGCTCACCCAGGAACAACAGCTGGCGTAGTAAAAACACTACCGCTTTTGTCCAAAGGGGGGCGCTAGAGTTAACACAAACTGAATGTTCCTCGGAGCACCTTTAACTTTCCTGAACTGTAATCAATCAATATGGATATTACTATTATATTATGTTATCAGGGCTATTACAGAGAGCGTATACTTGCTATATGAAACAACACTCTTAAAAGTTGGCCTTATTCAGGGGCGCTCCGGTGGCGTAGTGGATAGAGCGCGTACCATATTGGCTCCGGCCTTCGTTGCAGTGGTCGCGGGTTCAAATCCAACCCGTGGACCTTTTACAGCAGGTCATCCCCCTCCCCCCCCTCTCTCTCTCTCTCTGTCTGTCTCCCCATTTCAACTCTGTACTGTCTAATAAAGCTTGAAAATGCCAAAATATAATCTTAAAAAAAAAGAAAAGATTTGTTGTTAGACTAGTTTATTTTGGTGAAGAGGAAGTGAAGCTTTGTAAAGTCCTGAGATCTGATAATGTCTTATGGAACATGATATGATCCTCAGACACTGTGTGAGCTAGAAATAGAACAGCTAGTTTGTTTTGGCAAGGCAAGGCAAGGCAAGGCAAGGCAAGGCAAGGCAAGGCAAGGCAAGGCAAGGCAAGGCAAGGTAAGGCAAGGCAAGGCAAGTGTATCTCTATAGCACAATTCAGACACAAGGCCATTCAAAGTGCTTTACAGGGGCAAGATTAAAATACATAAAACACATTAGAAAAGAGAATGAATAGAAGTAGATCATTTAAATTAAATGAAAATTGCAGGTTAAAATTGGAAACAGAAAAGTCTTCAGGTATTCCAGGAAGTGATTTGCAAAAAAACTTGAATATTAAAAGTTTTTGATGTTAAAAAACCTACGTATCTATGGTGACATCGTAGCGACCAATCAAAAGACTGCATTGTGTAGCTCCACCCCCTTTTGGGACACTTTGGGACAGCTAGGCACCCCAATGGTAGGGTGACAAAATTAGGCACGGCACGGTTTAGCTTATTTGTGGTACCCTTTCAAACTTTTGACAGTGGAAACACAAATACATGCGTGCCAACCATACCGAACCACACACACACACACACACACACACACACACACACACTCACTCACTCACTCACTCACTCACTCACTCACTCACACACGCACACACTCACTCACTCACTCACTCACTCACTCACTCACTCACTCACTCACTCACTCACTCACTCACTCACTCACTCACTCACTCACTCACTCACTCACTCACTCACACACTCACACACACACTGGAATCAAGGCTATACACTCTTCCTCTCACACTTCTCTCTTCTCTTATCCCTCCTTCCATTTAAACTTTTGACAGTCGAACATTCCAGCTATTGATAGTCGAAATACAAATACATGCGTGCCAACCACACCAAACCAAACCAAACCAAACCAAACCGTTCATAAGAAGGCTATCCCCTCTCTCTCTCTCTCTCTCTCTCTCTCTCTCTCTCTCTCTCTCTCTCTCTCTCTCTCTCTCTCTCTGTCTCTCTCTGTCTCTCTCTCTCCCTCTCTCTGTCTCTGTCTCCCCATTTCAACTCTGTACTGTCTAATAAAGCTTGAAAATGCCCAGGAAATAATCTTTAGAAAGAAAATTAAACATAAATCAAGGCTGAACACACCCCCCTCCTTCCCTCTCCTGGATGAGTGGTTCTCAGCTGTTGTCAGGGAAGTCGGGGCTCCGGGAATGTCACCATTGACGTCACCCGACATTCCAAACATCCCCACGCCCGGACCAGTGTAATGGGAGACATCACACACACACACACAGAGACAGAGACAGAGACACACACACATAACACACAGACAGAGACAGACACACACACACATAACACACAGAGAGACGCACACACACACACACACACACACACAGAGACAGAGACGCACAAAC
>OX442353.1:32834548-32835553 GCA_949357725.1 Hyperoplus immaculatus | reverse complement strand
CTCCCGCTCTCTGTCTCTCTCTCTCCCTCTCTCCCTCCTCCCCCTCTCTGTCTCTCTCTCTTCCCCTCTCTCTCTCCCTCTCTCCCTCCCCCCCCCCCCCCTCTCTCTCTCTCTCTTTCTCTCTCTCTCTAGCGAATGGATACATCAGTGCCAGGGCTTCACCCGGCCTTCTCACTGTATCCAACGGCAGCAGCAGCAGCCTGGGGAAAGTAGTTCCGGCTAAGTCTCCCCCTCCGCCCCAGAGCCCACAGATGGCCCACAGCCGCAAACCGGACCTCCGGGTCATCACCTCGCAGGGCGGCAAGAGCCTCATGCAACTGGTGAGGGAGATGGGTTATTTTGTGTACATTTTTAATTTAATTTTATTTGATTTATTATTAATTTATTATTATTATTATTATTATTATTATTATTATTATTATTATTATTATTATTATTATTATTATTATTATTATTGACTTTAATTTATTTTATTTTATTTTATTTATTATTAATTTATTATTATTATTATTATTATTTTATTTTTATTATTATTATTATTATTATTATTATTGACTTTAATTTACTTTACTTTAGCTTTGCTTTATTTTATTTTAATTAATTTTATTCTATTTTATTTTATTTTATTTTATTTTATTTTATTTTATTTTATTTTATTTTATTTTTATTTATTTTTATTTTTTTATTTACTTTACTTTACTTTGCTTTTTTTTAATTATTATTTTTTATTTTTTTTATTATTATTATTATTAGTATTTTTTTTTTTTTTTTACGCACAGCATCACCTATGTTTAAGAGTGATGGCTAAGCATTCCCCCCCCCCCCCCCCCCTCCCACCAGTGTTCCTAGATCTCTTTCCAGATTTCCCTTTCTGCCCTATCAGTTAGTTTAGAATGAAAGTTCTCCATATCTTTGTATTCCCAAAAGGAAACTTTTACGATGACAAACAAGACAAACATAGCGCAACACAGTGGAGCGGCTAGGTGCTAAAGTCTTTCAGCTTGC
>OX442353.1:32822048-32824548 GCA_949357725.1 Hyperoplus immaculatus | reverse complement strand
TTCACACAGACTATGGTATAAAAACACATATACAGCAGCATAAAGCACAAACAAGCAGCACAAACATGCAGCACAAACATATACAATTAGACACTCACATGAACAACACAGGACAGGAGCACACAAGAGACAAGCAAGCAGGACAAAACAGTTACGAAGTAGGTACCATAAGCTAAATGCAAAAAATTAATTTAATAAATATTTTGATGAGACTGATGTATCCTAGCACTAGCTTATGTCATATTAAAGGCTAATATTAAACAGGAAGATAAAATAGGATTTCCAATGTTGTCTTCATACAGTACACTGATAAAAAAATATTTTATAAATTCCACTATCTATTTAATTTAATTTTATTTAATTTTATTTTATTTTATTTTATTTTATTTTATTTTATTTTATTTTATTTTGTTTTATTTTATGTATGTATGTATGTATGTATGTATGTATGTATGTATGTATGTATTTATTTATTTATTTATTTATTTATTTCAGGACAGTGCACATTAATGAACGTGTATGTACAGCAGTCACACGTTAAAATGCCAGATTGTAGCCCAGGGTCTAATGTCCATCTGCAGTCCATTAGGTTGATGTTACAGTAAAAATGACAAGGAAACACAATAGAAACATTTGCTATATTATATATCATATTAAAAACGAGGAGAGACAGAAAGAAATAAAATAAAATGAGCCCCCAATCATCATGCATTATATCCTAATATTTGCCCAAAGTCATAGTAAAGAGACAGACCAATTGAATTATGGTGTGGTAGGTATATATTTTAGTTTGATTTGAATTTATTTTCAGTATTAAAACCATCATTTGGATTTTCAATTAATAAAAATTCTAATTTTAAGTGTACATATCCACCTCCTGTCCTTTATCTTTCCGTTCATACAACAGTATACAGAGAAAATTCTAATTTTTCGGGCATATTTCAAATGGTAAAATTAATCGTGATTAATCGTGATTAATCCACAGAATCCTGTGATTAATATGATTAAAAATTTTAATCGTTTGACAGCCCTAGTTAATATATGTGTTATATATAAGCCCGAGTAATTTAACATAATAACACAAAATATGTACATTTTTTTGTTAATTCAGTTGCACACAAGTCTCTTAAAGCACTTCTGCCATTCGTAGATGTAGCATCACCTCAGCTGCAGTTTATTCATCTCTGTGGTGACCTAGATTACTCTCTCCCCACACACACACACACACACACACACACACACACACACACACACACACACACACACACACACACACACACACAGACACACACACACACACACACACACACAGACAGACACACACAGACACACACACAGATAGACAAACAAACACACAGACACACACACACACAGACACACAAACACACACACACCCACACACACACACAGACACACACACACAGACACACACACACACACACACAGACAGACAAACACACACACACACACACACACACACACAGACAGACAGACACACATACACACACACCCACACACACAGATAGACAAACAAACACACACACACACACACACAGACTGACAGACAAACACACACACATCCACATCCACACACACACACACACACACACTCACACACACACACCCATCCACCCCCAATCTCCCACATAGCAGGTTTGGTACGCAATAGTAATTCTAGGTCTTGCTTGCATTTCCACTACCAATAGCACTATCCATAGTCAATACAGACAAACTTAACGGCCTTACACGTTTTTATATATATAGTGGGCGTCCTGGGGAAATGCACCTGTTGGAAGACCAAGAAGAAGAAGAAGTACTATAGAATAAATAACTAAATACATCTTCACCTCATCACTTGATATTGTGGAAAGACTTGAGGCAGTGGTGGATGATGCCATCTTTAGTAACTATAGCTTATTGTCCTGGAAGGCCACCGTAGCTTCTGTAATTATTTAAAAGGCAGGGGTTAGCAAGGGAGCGTTGCAAATCTCACCACTAGATGCATCTAAATATTCCGATATTACACACTGCACCTTTAAGTCCTTCATGAGGTGTTCTTGTTACTTGGTCTCCTCTTTAGTAAAATTCTCGCATTTCCAAAAGTTGAAAATAGTTTAGACATTCTTTAGTCTAGAATTCTAACCTCGCCCGAGCCCGAGCCCGAGCCGTAATATGTGTGTGGTAGCATTTTTTACCCATTAGCGTCATCTAGCGATTTTGATTTAAATTTTCTTCATTTAGACCATGTTAAAACACAATAACATTGATACATTTAAAATACATTAACAGAAAAAGGACACGCAAATGAAACCCAAAAAAACTCTCAACAACTGGGTTAAGCATGTTGGATTTACCTACAATTATTTAACAATTCGATAACACAAATGTGGCTATGCTATGCTAGGCTAGGCTATGCTAGGCTAACCTGTGTTATGACCCAGTTTTTAAATCCCGATAAAGGTTTTTTTTCTGGGAGTTTTTTCTCAGCCGAGCTAAGGGC
>OX442353.1:32802048-32812048 GCA_949357725.1 Hyperoplus immaculatus | reverse complement strand
AATCACCAAACACGGACCCCCAACTTGGTACATTTAAGCCCCTGTCTCACTGGGCTGCGACTGTTTGCGACCAGTTGGAGACACAAAATTGCGAAAAAAAATATGCCAATTTGCGACAATTTTCACTTGCTGTCTCACTGAGTTGCTACTTACGACACGGTTGCGAATGTCCTTGCCGGGAGGTCGCATTTATGTCTCACGAACGTCGCACGAACGGAATGTCAGTCTCATTTTTGTCTCAAAGCAGTCGCAATTTAGTTTCATATGTCGCCAAACACTCGCCAAACCCTCGCAAAGTTGTCTCACACTTCTCGCACTTTCTGACTCGCTGAGACTAAATTGAGAAGGGTTTGCGACGCGTGCGACACACCTGCGACGACTCTGAGACTATTTTGAGACTGATTTGTCGCACACTTTTTTTGAACATGTTCAAAATTCATGCGACAGGACTGCGCGGCTCTGCGACTCATGCGAGGAAATTGAGACCTCCGCGAACGTTTGGAGACAGTTTAGAGACTAGTTTGCGAATGCAGTCTCCAATTTGTCGCAAACAGGTCGCAGCCCAGTGAGATAGGGGCTTTAGACAGGGCATAGGACAATGTCTAGATACTGATGCACTGTTGGTCTTAAATCAATATGTATAAATATATATATACAGCTCTGGATAAAATGAAGAGACCACTCCAAATGTTCAGTGTCTCTCGTTTGACTATTTACAGGCATATGTTTGAGTAGAATGAACATTTTGGTTTTATTTTGGTTATTCAAATTTTGAGTTCTACATACTAAGAATAACAAACAATAACTCCCTTGTCCCGAATGACTTGTAAACCTTAACATACCGAATCCTAAACGGCAGAATGTTTGTTCTGCATGGCTTTATGTCCTCCGCTTTGATGTGTGGCCTAATATGTCCTCGTCCTATTTGTCCTGTGTGTCTGTATTCTCAATGTGCAGACGTCATCCAGAGCCTACAGTCATTTTTCTGGTTTTTCTAGCATTACTGCAAATTGTCTTTTCTGTATGTTTTGGAAATGGCCTCACCTATAGCCTACTCTATAGTTCCGCTCTCATGCAATGTTAAATGATCACACATGGAGTTATTTAAATATGGCTGCGTTCCAGTCCCCATACTTTTCTGCTATTTAGTTTGGTAGACAAAGATTTAGTTTGTCCCAATACATGATGTCAGATGCAGCATGCTGAGAAATACCCAGATGTCCTACTACATCCGGTGGTGATTTTTTTTAGTGTTGAAACCAGCAGCTTCATGGAGGTTCTGACCCACAATCCACTGCAGCAGAAGTTACATCACATGGACTGAGCCTCCCCAGTGAAAATTAATTTTTTCACCTTTATTTTTACAGCCCAACGTCATTAAAGGGACACTGTGTAAAATTTTAAGTAATTTATTAGCTAAAATCAATATCCTCATTGATAAATATGTCCTCATCGGTGTAAAATCACCTCTGCCAATAATCTGAATTATCCTCCTGAGCGCAGAATTACAAATATTAATATTACATTTTGTGCATTGAGCAGGCAAGTCTTATGGAGGAATCCATGTTTTTGGAATGTCATCAGATGCATTGTTTAAAATGTTTAATTGTTCTTGTCCTTGAAGGCCACTGTAGCTTCTGTTATTATTCAAAAGGGGTGTGGTTACCCAGGGAGCGTTGCATTCTAGAACTTTCTAGACCTTTTTTGATGATGTCATATTACACACTGCACCTTTAAGAAAAGTTTGGTCAAAATATCAATCAAAATACATTCTCAATAATAGTAATAATAATCAAAGTAACCAGCGATGAGACGGATATATGAGCAAGAGGCAAGTTCAGCATGTTATATTATGATCAGCTGTAGTATGTAGAATAGAGAAAAAAGAACGAAAGTATGCGATTTGGAACCTAACATGGAATGTTTATTTTCATATAATATCATATCTCACTCTTTCTCTCTCTCCTCTATTCTCTCCATTTCTCTGTAGGCCGGTGGGACACTTACCTCAAGGCGCCGCTTTAACCGTCAACACAAACCCCAATAACATCAACATCAAATCCGAGCCCGTGTCTCCAAATCGCGACCGGAACACCCCTAACTCCAGCTGTGGAGGAGGGTCATCTGTTGGGGTGGGAGGAGGGAACTTGGGGGGTCAACTTCAGCTCCAGGGTCAGGGGGGGCTCGTCACCCTCGCTTACCCAGGAAACACCCTTCGATTGGAGGGTCAGCACGGCCGTTCGCCGGTGGATAGCCTAAGCAGCAACGGGAGCTCCTACGAGGGGAGCGATCGCGATGACGGTGCCCAAGGAAGAGGAGGGGAACTGGGGTATATTCACCACTCCAACGCCCCCCAGAACCAGAACCAACAACAACAGCAGCAGCAACAGCAGCAGAATCAACAGAGCCAGCAGCCAACCATGGTGCTACTCAGACCGTCGTCAGCCGAGCCCCAAGAGCAGGAAGGAAACGGGGCCAACGTCAAGAGGATGAGGCTGGAGTCATGGGTCACATAAAGAGATGGAGGGACGGAGAGAGAGATGGAGGGAGAGAGAGATGGAGATGTGTTGTGGCTTGTGTACATGCACAGCCCCCCACCCACCACCACCACCACCACCCTGATATCTCATAGGATGCCCCCCCCCCCAAATATCCTTAAACACACACACAAATACAACTAAAACACACACAAACACACATATTTATATATAAATATATCTATCTACCCGCTATCTATCTACCTATGGTCGCACACAGACACAACACAAGCATGCTAACACACACACACACACACACACACACACACACACACTCATGTTGTTGCACGTATGGACACTGACACACACAAACACAATTGAACTCTAATGTACTTTCACACACACACACACACACACACACAAAACCCCCAAAGGGTTGAGCCACCGAAACCAGGGATTATTAATCAAAAACACACAATATCAATGTGTATGGACCTTTTTCTTCAGCTGTGTGTGAATAGAAAGTGAGTGAGTGAGTGAGTGAGTGAGTGAGTGAGTGAGTGAGTGAGTGAGTGAGTGAGTGAGTGAGTGAGTGAGTGAGTGAGTGAGTGAGTGAGTGAGTGAGTGAGTGAGTGAGTGAGTGAGTATCTTTTTGAATTGCTCCGAATCTAATTTTTTTTTGCCCATTTTTTTGGACTATTTTCACTCGACAAGTTAAAGACGCTGGACGAGCAGGGAAATGTGGACGTTTAGGGTTAGCGGTCTCTGGTCAAACGACTCCGCTGCACCGCATCAAGTTATTGGCACAAAATGAGGCTTACGTCCTGGTTGTAATGCTATTGCTAAAGAGAATGGGCCTTTTTTCTTTTTGTTGCTATTTTTAAAAGGCGTTTGAATTATCCCTCTGTCTTACCTCTTGACCCTTTTTAAAGTTCGGAACATGAAGAAGACACTAAAAGGAAACTAAACACAAAATGGCTTCCCTCTCGAGCCGTGAGCTGATTGGCCAACAACAGCAAGACGCCGCCATTTTGGCTCTGTGTGAAACTGACTGTTGTGCGTGATCCCGAACCATTCAGACCACAGCTGATAAGGAGAAGAAACATATGATTTGTTTTCGTTGTTGTTGCCGAGGTAACAAGACTTTTTCGAGCTTCACTTTGAATCAGGGACGAGTTCCGCCCATAACCTGTCAACTACAGATGCTGATAAAAATGTGTGTGTGTGTGTGTGTGTGTGTGTGTGTGTGTGTGTGTGTGTGTGTGTGTGTGTGTGTGTGTGTGTGTGTTTCTGTGTGTGCGTGTGTGTGTGTGTGTGTATACGGGTTTGTTACCTCAACCAACTTGGTCAAGATTTTTTTTTTTGTAAACAAAAGTAATTTGGGGCAAAATGTTCATTGATTCTCAATTTTCATCCCGCAATGCACACAGCTGAGATTATTTTTGTGAAGCGAGCGACCCATGTTTTGAATAGATAGCTGTCGTTCAAATGGGGTTAAGGTTGGGGTTTGGGTGGGTTTAGGGGGGTGGGTATAGGTGGGTAGAAGGGGGTATTTGTGAGTGAGGTACCGTGTATATAAGCAATCTGTAACCTATTGTGGCTTTTTGTGTGACCGGAATAAGGTTTTTTTTTTTGAAGGTTAAAAATATAGATCTTATAATATACAAGTATATATTTAAACAGCTTATCAGGGCAGCGCTGCATTTTCTCGGGGGGAGGGGAGAAGGGGAGAGATGGGAGGGAGGGGGGGGGTACGGTTTACAATACAGACGACAGGGATTGTATATATTTACTATATATTCGGCAGGATGTCCCTAATAACGAAATGAAATAGCAAATGATGTGTTTAATTCTCAGTGGAGTGGCCTCGGTGTTATTATTTTGTATTAGTTATTATTGATGCGCGTATATAAAGTGTAATACACAGTATAGACTACAGGGGGCGCTGATGTTGAGGCCAGAAAAGGGAATTTAAAGACTTAGTAGCCGTGGTGACAAGGACTGTTTATGAGTGAGTGAATAGAAAGGAATATGATGTCACTGAGGGAGCGCACTTTACCTTCAAATCCCCCCCCCCCCACACACACACACACACACCTGACGCATAAACACACACACACACACACACACACACACACCCCTGACGCATAAACACACATACACACAGACATAGACACAGACGAAGACACACACACACACACAGACACACACAAACACACACACACACACACACGCACACACTAGGCTAAGACTGATGGCTGGTATTAAGGCATTTGTTAAAAATCTGACGCGATTATCTGTGTGCACTTTTTTAAATCCCCTGAAATTTTATTTGAATTATTTATTTCTTCACGTCAACCAATCAGAGCGTCCATCTTCCCTTTTATAAGTTTAATTCATTTAATCAAATTGATAATAAAATAAATTGGAATCATAACACAAAACATCATAGGATGAGAGAATGGCAAATAAATATATGATATATGATTTAAAGCTGCAGTGTGTAGAATTTTGGGTTTTATTTCCTAGCAGATTTAGTAGAAAGTAATTATAATATCCATAAGTACATTTATTTTAGTGCATAATAGCTGAATTTCTTTTTTAGAATTATTATTTTTTCCCTTAGAAAGGGTCTCATATATGTCCATATTTCTGCATATTTTGGACCAAGGCCTCGTCACCGCCATCTTGAAAGTGTCATAGTTGGAATGTCATCAGGTGCATTGTTTAACATTTAGAATTGTTCTTGTCCTTGAAGGCCACTGTAGCTTCTGTTATTATTCTAAAGGGTTGGGGTTACCCAGGGAGCGTTGCATTCTAGAACTTTGTAGAACTTTCTTGATGATGTCATATCACACACTGCACCTTTAAATAGAAATGTATCTAAAACACATTGAGTAATTTATCACTAGGAGAGATCAGATACAATGTCTAAAAGTCCACTAAAAACTTAAAAGTATTTTTTTCATTATTATTTATTTTTGATCATTCAAATATGAATGTTTATACTAAGTGTATTAGCCCCAATTATAAACCGAACTGATGACATTTATTATTATTTATTTTTTATATTAATATATCAAGTAACTTATTACATCACTAAAGTGCAATGTCCCATGTTGGTAAATTACCATATTTCCAATTTATTATGAAGCAATTTTATGAGATATTTGCAGCTTTGGTACAAAAACGCCAGTGTTATCAGTCACACACATATCAGTTACACGCACGCACGCACACACACACACGCACACACACACGCACACACGCACGCACACACACACACACGCACACACACACACACGCACACACACACACACACGCACGCACACACACACACACACACACACACAGAAAGCCTACGATCAAACTAGAGCCAAGGATGTTATATTTTTAACCCTTTTATATTTAATATTTTCCTCCTGTTAAAAAGCCATGTATGTGTATTTAAAGCTGCTCCGAGGAACTTTCAGTGTGTGTTCATTCTAGCGCCCCCCTTTGGACAAAAGCGGTAGTGTTTTTACCACGCCAGCTGTTGTTCCCGGGTGAGCGTATACCCATGACAAAGGCATTAAGAAAAACTATATAAAAATAGCATTCTTTGCACTGATGGTCTCGTTTGCTGTTACATGTCATTTATGATCATCAGAGGAAATATTTGCCTGTTTTCAGAAAAATATTTTAAAAGTTCCTCGTTGCACCTTTTTTAAAAGCTAAAATCACCATGAAGTTAAAGAAAAATTACAAATATGAAGGATGTCGTTTTTTTTATATATTAAAGTGGCAAAAGGGTGATTTAGGGTTAGTGGTTAGATTTAGCCAGAATCATAACCAAGTCAACAGTGCAAAAAAAATCATGTTTCTACTTATATTCCCTCTCCGCCTGTGCAGCATTTGCTAGTTGAAAGCTTTGGCAGGGCAGAGGCTGGTTATCGTTTGGCCTCTAAGCCCGAGGTTTTCCAAATAGAGTTTTTAACCCTTTTTAATGATTGTATACTTCGCAAATCCAACGCAGGATTTGTCGAGTATTTTACCAACATATCCCTCTGCGCGGCCGGGCCCTTTTCACCTCCTTGTCACCCCCCTGTCTCTCACTCACTCAGTTTGTTTTCCCCACTCTGGAAAAGCTTAATCTCACACACACAGGCAGAGAGACACACACACACACACACAGACAGAGAGACACACACACACACACACACAGACTTTTTTCATTAACACACTACATTTCTGTTTACTCCGTCCAGACAGCTAGTGTCAGCGCTTAAGTGACAACAAGTCAAATGATTTTGGAGTCACAAACACACTTACACACACACACACACACACACACACACACACACACACACACACACACACACACACACACACACACACTATTCCCATCATCCTCTCCTCACTCATCCGCTCTGTGACAAGTCAAATATATTGCTTCTTCTTTTTTCTGAGCGAACATAAATCCCTCCTGACTGTTAAGACTGTTTTTTACCCCGAGCGTTGACCGAACAATAAACCATTAATTAAAAACCTTCCAGAAAGGTCCACAGACAGTGATCCTATGAAGTCATGAGGTAAAGGTCCACAGACAGTGATCCTATGAAGTCATGAGGTTATTTAAAAGCAACACGAGGGGGCGCTGTAATCACAAAAACGAAACGACAATCGAATTGCTGAGAAATAGGTTGCGTTCCGAATCGCATACTTTCTACTATATAGTATGGTAGAAAAAAGATTTAGGATGTCCCGATTCTTGTGGCCAGATTTAGGATGGTTAGAAGTACCCGGATGTCCTACTTCATCCGGCCAAGATTGTTAGTGTTGAAAACTGCATCCTATTTGGGCGATTCTGACCCACAACCCAGTGCGCACGTGAAGTGACGTCACATCGACGAAGCCTCCATATGAAAACAAACGGGGATGAGACGGATATAAAAGCAAGAGGCAAGATCAAGGCGCAATGTTATGATGAAATAAGAGAGTAAAGTATGTCCCAATAGTATGCCTACTGTATCCTAACTAGATTATTTTTATCGTCGGTTGTAGTATGTAGAATAGAAAAAAGAAAGAGTATGAGATTCGGAACGCAACCATAATATTAAGATTTTTTTTTTTTTTTTTTTTTTTTTAACCTTTATTTATACAGGTAAATCCCATTGAGAACGGACACTCTTAACAACCTGCCTCCCCAATGGAAGAATACAATACTTTTGCTCCTGTGTATATGATGTTTAGTCGTCTCACTCACTTTCCAGTGTTACTTTGTGCTGGTGACAGTCTGTTTTGAATTGTTCTCTGAGGAATTGATATTATTATTATTATTATTATTATTATTATTATTATTGATTGTCGTTGCCACAGCTTTTACTGTCGGTGAGCTGTCGCGATGATATAGAAAATTCTGCGTTTTATTTTGTGTAGTTTTTAGGCAATTTTAAGTTTTTATTTGGATTTTTTGATTTTATTTTGAAAAATATTCTATAAATATATTTTTTGGAGTTTTTTTTTTCTCTTGTTTTTTTGGGGGGATTCTTTTTTTTTTTTTTTTTCTTCTTCATAAAGGGTGTTACTAATGTTGCACGATTTTTGTGACATATAAAAACGACAAACACACACACACACACACACACACACACACAGAGTAGTGATATTGATTATATGGACACACAGAATGGCTGTGGACAGAAGAGATGAACAAGTTTGACAAAGGAAAAAAAAACTTTTTTGTGTCAAATGTCCAAAACTTCTGTCTTGTTTTGTGGTGTGGGGGGGCAGTGTCACACACACGCCACACACACACACACGTCACACACACACACACACACACACACACACACACACATCTAACTTATTTCTGACCAGACACACTGATGTCAATGCATGGGCGTTCATAATAAACAGAAGCAGAGTGAAATCACGTTATAGGAAAATGTAATGTCGATGTGAATATACTTCACACACCGATGATACATTGAAAAAGAAAAAAGAAAAAAAAAATTTAAGAAAAAAGTTTAAAAAATAAATGATAGCTAATATATTGTGTTCGGCTTCGTCTGCTCTTCTGTTGTAACGATACTTTCTTCTTCTGTTGTTTTGTTTTTTTGGAGAATGATATATATACAACTTGTGTATATTTTCATAAATAAAGTATGCACTGATATGTTATTACGGAATTCTATACTGCTTTTACAACAAAAAAAAGTGTTTGTTATCGTACCAAAGTATCACTTGGTCCCCTCTTGTACCCTGCTCGCCCTTTTTGCGTATGTTTTACCGTATTTTATATATTAAATAGACAAGTTGACCTACAGAAAGCTTTGGAGTGTGTGTCTGTTATTTTTTTTTTTTAATTTGGACCTGGCTGCAGTAACATGTTGCCACCACTAGATGGAGCTGTAACACAAGGATACAGTGGAAAGCTTCTGATGGTGCTGCTGTGCGTGCGTGCGTGTGCGTGCGTGCGTGTGTGTGCGTGCGTGCGTGTGTGTGCGTGTGATGGCCAAAAAGCTCATATTTCAGAAATGTGTCCTTTTTTTAGAGGGAGAATCAAAATCGGTTTTATTGAAAGGTACGTCGTACACACACACAAGGAATGACTGTTGGTCTGATGGTGCAACAAAATTAAACATTCACTTTATACAAACATGAAGAACATAAGTCTGTCATACGAATGAAAAACAAAACAACCCGGTCAAATCGCTGATTCATATGATTAAAAATATAATTAGTTGGCTCATAAGAGGGCTGTTCTCCTCCAACATTTTAGATTTAGCCTCAAAACTAAAACAAACAGCTGAAGACAGCTTAGAAGTGGCATCTTGAGGGGGGGGGGGGGCGCCCTTAGCTCAGTTGGTAGGGCGTCCCCCCCCATGGGCCTCGACCAGCGGCGGACCCGGGTTCGATTCCAGCCCGCGGTCGTTCTCTGCATGTCACTCCCCTCTCTGCCCCATTTCAACTCTGTCTCTACACTATTGTGGGGCGGCAGTGGCGAAGTGGGTAGGGAGCGCGCCCCTGGTGTGCAGGGTCGGAGATTCGATCCCCCATCTCCCCGCCCCATGTCGAAGTGTCCCTGGGCAAGACACTGAACCCCGAATTGCTCCCGATAGTTAGCTTAGTTAGCTTAGCACCGTAGTGCTAAGCCTACCCTGCGTGGTAGCTGCTGCTATCGGTGTATGAATGTGTGTGTGACTGGGTGAATGTGTACAAAAAACAATGTAAAGCGCTTTGAGTCTGTGATAAACGGAGATATAGCGCTATACAAGTCCATTTACCATTTACCATACTATTAATAAAGCATAAAAATGCCAAAAAAAATCTAAAAAAAATAAATAAAAAGTGGCGTCTTGTTGGTGGCTTTATAAAGTCTACATTACATTTTCTGGTTGTTAGTGTAGCGGGGCCTATATATATTTTTCTTTATTATTCAAACATATTGTGGTTGAGGTCGAAAGAAGTGTAGGATATACAGAGAGAGTCATTGTCTTCCTCTCTGTGTGTGTGTGTGTGTGTGTGTGTGTGTGTGTGTG
>OX442353.1:32789548-32797048 GCA_949357725.1 Hyperoplus immaculatus | reverse complement strand
TGTGTGTGTTCGTGTGTGTGTGTGTGTGTGTGTGTGTGTGTGGAGTGTAGGGGGGTGAGGTCACGCATTGTTCCCTATTTCGTACTTTTTCCTAGTACGTCCCATGGGTGGTTGTGTTTGCTTGTTGTGTGTGTGTGTGTGTGTGTGTGCGTGTGCATTGCCGCGGCGCACAACACACACACACACACACACACACACGCACACACACACAGGAAACAGAGGCGGAAGTTGCTTGAAGGCAGCTGGTTTCTTGACCTCGTCTTGAGGATGCAACAATCACTAGAATACATTTGCTTTAAACAAGAAACATTCCTGTAGTTTTCCTTTCCACACAATGATTTTTTTGGCATTTTCAAGCTTTATTAGACAGTACAGAGTTGAAATGGGGAGACAGAGACAGAGAGAGAGACAGAGAGAGAGAGAGAGGGGGGGCGGGGGGTGACCTGCAGTAAAGGTCCACGGGTCTGATTTGAACCCGCGACCACTGCAACGAAGGCCGGAGCCAATATGGTACACGCTCTATCCACTACACCACCGGAGCGCCCCTACACACCACATTTATTGACAAAAACCTTCTCCTGGCTCTCATTAGATGGGTTAATACATGATTAATGCCCCGCCTTATTTCATGTTGTGATAATTTAGATAATTTTACTAGAAAATGTCCTCTACAGAATGATCCCATTTGTAGCCAATAGATTTTTTCTTGAACCACTGCCTCCCTCTCAACCCAAGTAAATATTAATTAATAATTCATTTATTATTGACAGCTCACGTTAGATTGCATGTTCAGCTGACCTGTAGTGCACTGATTTCTGTAAAAAAAGACCCTCTCTGTGACACAAGCAATAAATTACCAATTAAAATTACCAGAACAGCTGTCATACAATTACTATGGAATTACATTGGTATGAAATGACAAGATAATGGCTGAATTTACACAAACCCACACCCGTCCGCACCCGTCTCACTCATGGTCTCACTGCCGGTGCACGCCAAAGCGACAGATGGGTGAATGTTTATGCGCCTACAATGGCGGAGCAGGTAAAAATCCTTCCCAATGTCTGTTTTGATGGTTTGTATCATGTTTTATCACACTTATGGATCTGAGATGATGCTAGATAACTCGCTGCTTGAAGACATTAATGTGGTGACGTAGGGACGAGCGAGGGGACCGCTAACTGCAGTCACTGACAGGAAGTTAGCTAAAAGAACCATTCTGCTTACAGCACCTTTAAGTTAATTTAATTCAGCTTTCATAAACATGCTGTCTTTAATGGTATGAAATGAATGTACTGTAATGGCTAAATATCAAGTTACAGATAATCATAAATAAGTGTTATTGTCAATATTCTGTATGAGGTGCATTGTGCAAGCAAATACGATAAACGGTCAAACAAAGAGACTCGGAGCATATCATGAATCTACAGTTTATTTTGGACTGTTAACGTACCGCAGCAAAAACTTTATAGATGGACATGCTAAGAAGTTACACCTGTCTGTTTAAAGGTGCTCCGAGGAACTTTCAGTTTGTGTGAATTCTAGCGCCCCCCTTTGGACAAAAGTGGTAGTGTTTGTACTACGCCAGCTGTTGTTCCTGGGTGAGCGTCGTATACCCATGACAAAGGCATCAAGAAAAACTATATAAAAATAGCATTCTTTGTTTGCACTGATGGTCTCGTTTGCTGTTACATGCCATTTATGATCATCAGAGGAAACATGGGACTGTTTTAGAAATATTTAAAAGTTCCTCGTGGCACCTTTAAAACAGACCAAATACATTACAAAACAGTTTCCGAATCCAGAACCTTCTTCTACATCCAACCATTCATTCTACACACGTGTTAAACATTCAATGCTGAGTCAGTTATTGTCCATTGAAATGAAATATCTCAACAACAGAGACAATCCCCACACTGCGTTCCAGTCCCCATACTATCTACTATTTAGTATGGCAGAAAAAAAGATTTAGGATGTCCCGATTCTTGTGGCCAGCTTTATTAGAATGCTTAAAAATACCCAGATGTCTACTAGATCCGACCGGGATTTTAAGTGTTGAAATCAGCATGCTATTTGTATTTGGGCGATTCTGACCCACAATCCAGTGCGCACCGGAAGTGACGTCACATCCATCGAGCCTCCGTATGAAAACAACCGGGGATGAGACGGATATGAAAGCAAGAGGCAAGATCAAGGCGCAATGTTATGATGAAATAAATAAGTAAAAGTGTGTCCCAAGGGTAGCGTACTGCATCCTAACAACATCCTTTTTATGGTCAGATGTAGTATGTAGGATAGATAAAAGAAATAGTATGAGATTTGGAACGCAGCCCATATGTCTTACACGGTCAAATAGCAGCTCTACAAACAATCCTACCCATCTGGTCTCATTGATTTCAATCAGTCAGGAAAATCAGATCAAGCAGCAATCAATAAATCCCTCTTGACTATCAAATGACATTCTTTGCTCATGCTGTTTCCTCATGCAGACACACATGCCAAAACCTTCTTCAGACACATGCACGCTGAAAAGACTGACGAATTGTGATCATTAGAAATGGATTAGAAGAAAAAGAGGTTAGTCAAATACAGATGCATCACACACAATTAGAAGAGCAACGAAAAGTGTTTTTTTTTCTCTCCCGTAATTCAATTCAAACAGTGAAACTTTCATATATTCTAGATCTAGAATAAACATACTTTGCATGACGTCGACATTTCCGTATTATAAATCCTTTTTTTTATTGGTTTTATGTTATATTCTATAATTTTTTAGATAGTGGATAGTTTTTATTACATGAGCTGTATAAAAACAGAAGAAAGGCCTGTGTGTGTGTGTGTGTGTGTGTGTGTGTGTGTGTGTGTGTGTTTGTGTGTGTGTGTGTGTGTGTGTGTGTGTGTGTGTGTGGCCTGACATATTTCACTTTGCGCAATGAATCTAGAATATATGAAAATTTCTCTTTTAGAATAGTCTTTTCCTTGATATTGTAAATTGTTTAGATGTATGTCAATGTAAGTGAATTATAGGCTAATGTTCCGTATTCTGGCACAAAGATGGTTAGCGTCACAGCGGTGCTCACCAAGGCACAACATTGGTTTTCAAAGCATTACATGGGAAACAAAAATTCCCTCTGACTACCACTGATTATATCTTTACAACTAGTTTAACTCGGAGCGCTTTCACACCTAAACCTGTTCCTCTCCAGAAGACCAGGATCCACCTTCAACTTCAGACTCCTCAGAACGGACAAACTCGTCCTCCACAACATCTCTACACAAAACCTGCCTCTTCCCCTGATCTTTCTTAGCGGCCAGGGCTTCAAACGATTCAATACCTACTCTGGATGTCCTGTTAACTACGTTTGTGTCCTCTGAATTCCCCCAAGCAAACCCTAGATTCTGATTGGTCTGCTCAGCGGTTTCATTATTACAGGCATCTTCCGGTTGATAGGTGGCAGCAGTCTCCATGGAGGGCGCCCAGAAATCACTATCTACCCCAGAACTAAAGAAACCATCACGGCTGCTGTCTTTGCCATTGGTCTTCAAGAGTTCCGTTGGGTCTTTCGCCACAAACATATCGTCTTTATGACCATCGGGAGAAATCTCAAGGGGCTCCTCTTTACGCGTCATAAGGTCTGCATCGCCGTGGGGATGATAACTTTCAGCCGATTCAGGCACAGTGTCACATGTTTCATAATCTTCAAAATCCACATTCTTATCTTCAATTTCAAAGTCCTCTTTCGGGTTCTCCAAGACGTCCCATTCAGCTTTTTCTGGCACTTCTTTAAATTCTGCAACATCCTTAATTAGATATTCTTGGGACACACTACCAGCTTCCACTTTTTCAACTTCCTTGGGGAAAGCCACATCTTGATATGCTGATAAATGTGACTCAGTTTTCGGTTCATCTAAATTGTTGATTTTTTCCACATCACACCCACCGATGGAGTCACCGAAGCCGTAGTAATTGTCTGTCACCATGGACATATCGCAAGCACCCTCTTCATATCTTTTCTCCACCTCTTCTTGGTCTTTACGTTGAACCCCCTCATCAGTGTCTGCTTGAGGCATAACCATCGAAAAATCACTGAAATATGCCTTGTCATTAGGTTGGTCCAAGGTCGATGCAAACTCATGGTTATCTCTCAGTCCAGCCTCTTCACAGAAATCCTCAGTTGTAGTATTTTCAGCTTCTTCTTCTTCTTCTCGAGCTGTGTTCTCTTCGACAGACTGTTCTTGCAGATAAACGATCTTCCTGACGTCTTGCTGCTGTGCGAAGTGAGCGCTGTAGCTGTCTGTCGCTAGGTTTTCCAAATCCTCTTCCACGAGTCTGTCTATCTCTAACTGCTCATCCTGGAGGCTTTCCACATTCCCCGATACCATTCGTTCTGTATTTTCTTCTGTGTCCGTTTCTACGTCCAAATCTCCCTCGTTGAATTTTCTGACCATTTCTTCGACATTTACTGAATCCTTCCCAAGTGTAGCATGCTCACTAGTAGTCGCACTGTGCCCTACAATCGCGCCCTCAACTTGACTATATCCCAAATCATACTCCAGGTCCGACCCATCCCCATCCCTCTCCCCTTCAACTTCCCCTTCCTCACACAAATCGTCCATTGTGCCAGATTTCTTCGTCTTGTTGCCATCGTTCCAAGTTCCGGAACCCATAATGTCCCCCGTTCTCCTGTCCTGTTCCCCTTCACTGGACTCGCTCTCGTCCACGTGTGACGCCTGAGTGTTGGTAGCGTCGGTCTCGTCGCTTTTGTAGCGAATCAGCGGACGTGTGTCGGCGAGCGTGTTGTCTTGATCGTAACTGTCGCCTTCCAGCTCCGTCCGCCATGACACGGAGACATTTTGAGAATCCTCATCTTCATCTTCCTCATCTTCATTTTCTTCTTGGTCCACAAGCAATTCAGGCCCTCGGTTTAACACATCACATTGTCCATTATCATCTACTGCTTGTGTGTCCACTATTGACGAAGCAACGGTGTTGATTTGCGGTGTATCCGTCGCCAAATCTCGCTGGATTTCTCTCTTTACGAGCTCTTGTTCCCGTGCGGATATGTCCTCCTCCGGTTCCGCGTGCTGCCATTTTTCTTCATTTTTTCCTCCGCCATTTTGGCTCTTCGGATCCACTTTCCTTTCGATGACACTGTCCCACGTGTCCATCTCTTCCCCGTCACGGTACAACAACTTATCCTCGACCCCCGCGTCATCTGTTGCTTCCATGGAAACGCTTATTTCTCGCCTCATCTCAGCTGCATCCTCTTTAAAGATATTTTCATCTTGTCCAAATTCTGCAACTTTGTCAAACATGATTTCTTCGTGCTCACACTCCGACACCAAACTGCTCGTCCTGGATTCCAAGTTCGGTTCTAGAACTGCCTCGGTTTCCGAATCAGACGTGTCTCCTTGCACATTCGCTACGTCTTGGTCGCTAAACTCTTTCCCCTCCCATGCATTAATAGTAGAATGCGGCTCTTGCATAATATATTCTTTTTCAGAAGTTACATCTGCATCAGATTCATCCGAGAAACCGCAGTGATCCTCGGCCTTTCTGATGTGGTAGGGTGTGGTAAACTGATGCTGGGTGACGTCAGCATTTACAATCGCCTCATTGCTTGGGCCGCACTCGACTTCATTCTTCACAACTGACTCCACAACTGCTCTTTCCTTTTGAGACGCCATACCAACGTCGTAACAATCATCTTCGCGATCTTTTCCCTCCGATTCGGCGAATGTTTCCAGCTCATTTGGAGGAGATAGAGGCTCAGCATAGGTCACTTTCTCATGGACCTCCTGTGGTCTGAATGACTCAACCGGTCCATCCTGTAGTATTTTGGGATAGGGACTCTCCTTATAGGCAGATTTCATGGACGTATTCGGAGTTTCAGTGAGTGTTACAGGCTTTTTACTCCAACTTGTTTTAGCTGTTATGTTAGATGCTGTTGGTCTTTTTCCTGGTGAGCCCCGGACAGATGAAAGGGAAGTGGTCCTGTGGCGATCGGACAGATGGGGCGGGTAAGTCTTCCTAACCTCACGGGAGCTGAGAACTGCATCTGCGAAAAGGAAAGCAGAGCTCATGAATACACAATGAACTACTGTATCAATAATGACTTGCATTGACGTCTGTCGAATACATTGAGCTCAAACGACGACAAGCAGTTTTTTTTAACCAGATTAATGTATCCTTAAAGCTGCTCCGAGGAACTTTCAAGTTTGTGTTCATTCTAGCTCCCCCTCCCCACTCGCCCCTCCCCCCCTTGGACACAAGTGGTAGTGTTTTTATTACGCCAGCTGTTGTTCCTGGGTGAGCGTATACCCATGACAAAGGCATTAAGAAAAACTACTGTATATAAAAATAGCATTCTTTTACAATGATGGTCTCGTTTGCTGTTACACGTAATTTATGATCATCAGAGGAAAATTATTTAATATATATACAGTAGCTTCTTATACTTGATATCCTCGACAAAGCCTTGACTAGTATTTAAAATCATCCTTAGAAAGCTTAGCATGACAGAGACGGTGTGGCGAGCCGGCCACCCCGAAGGCATTATTAAGACGTATGTTCTCAGAGGAGGGCTGGACACTAATGGGGAGATATTGATCGCCGCTTCCTTCCACCAGCGTCTAAGTTACTGGAAAGCAAAAAGCCATATGGTTCAGTAACCTTCGGGGACGGCTTTATAGGGTGGCTTGCATTACAGGGACCCAAAGTGCCTACGTCAGCTCGCTATCCCTAGACCCCTTACCCACCCCAGCCCACCCCAGCCCAGCCCAGCCCAGCCCAGCCCAGTCACACTAATACGATTACAAATTGCATCAAACATGTCCACACACACACACACGCACACACACACACACACACACACACACACACACACACACACACACACACACACACACACACACACACACACACTCCGAAGGCTTTTCGTTAGTGTTAGTGTAAGGGAAAATACATGCTTTCAAAGGGAGTATTTATAAAGCAAGATGTGCTAGAGTGGTGATATGATGTATGCAACAAACACAGGTTCCAAACACTGTGGTAGTGAATTCACTTGGTGCTTATAGTATACAGCTCTGGAAAAAAATGAAGAGACCAGTCTGGATTATTTCTTCAATCTTCATCTCTACATTACTTATTGAAAATGCTCTAAATGACAATATTCTTATGGTGAATGTTGGTAGAAATGTTGTCAGTAGTTTATATTATAAAATCAAAATGTTCATTCTACTCAAACATATGCCCTCTAAAGAGTAAAACAAAGAGACACTGAACATTTGGAGTGGTCTCTTCATTTTTTTGTGGAGCTGTATATACACAGTACTTCATTTAATCAGGAAGTCACATTTAGATCAAGATCTTTTTTTTAGAAGTGAGACCTGAGTACAGAATAAAATATCAACACAGAAATATATTAAAATGAAAAGAAGATCCGAGAATAAATTTGACAGAATTTGGCGCACCTTCCTAAATTATTTAAAAAAACCAAC
>OX442353.1:32659548-32784548 GCA_949357725.1 Hyperoplus immaculatus | reverse complement strand
ACTTTCAAGATGGCGGCACAAGGCTTTGGTCCAAAATATGCAGAAATATGGACATATATGAGACCCTTTCTAAGGGAAAAAATAATAATTAAAAAAAAAAAAATCAGCTATTATGCACTAAATTAAATGTACTTATAGATATTATAATTACTTTCTACAAAATCTGCTAGGAAATAAAATCCAAAATTCTACACACTGCAGGTTTAAGTACACGTATAAATGTCTATAGTAGTAGTGTCTATTTGTGACATGTGAAGATATGACGGACATAAAACAACCTGAGAGGTCGCAAATTCCATGGGTAAATGGTAACATGAAAGGTCTTCTTTCAAAGGTTCTGAAATGTTGCGTCTTAACAATTGAGCAAAGATTCAAAATAACTTTTCTAGTTTCTAGTTTTTCAGGCACCACTTTGATCTTGTCATTTTTTGAAAAAAAAATAAATAAAAAAAATTCTCCTTTGCAACCATCTTTAACGGCCATTATCTCAACATTAGTTTTTTGTTATTTTATCTCAACTTCTAAAGCACTTCCATCAACTAAATTTTCCATAATCATTCTTAGCACTATTTAGAAGATTATCACAAAAGGATTTTTTCATGTTGTTAATTGTCTGATTAATGATATATTTTCTTCTTAAAAAATGCAGAAAATTCCTTTTTAAGACTTGTATATAGTAATTTTTAATGTCCTTCTCTCACCTGTAGTGTGTGTATCTCGTGGTGGTATCTGTGGCCCTGTTGTTCTGCTTCTTCCTCCAGATGAATTCTCTCATTATGAGCCAAAGTGATTTCTTCCTCCAGGGCCTGGAGCTTTAGCTGGCTCTCGCTCTTCTCTTGCCCGACTAGAGTCAACCTTTCCCTGGCTTGATTCATGGACTCTTCCAGCCTGTCTAGCTGGCTCTGGTAGGCCCGTGTTGCCTCTTGCCAAGCCCTTGTTGCCCTATTCGAATACTCCTCTTCAAGCTGTATAAGGTGGCTGGATGTCTGGCTGCTTCTTTGAGATAGTACGGGAGATATTGTGGTTCTAGTTTGGGTTATTTTGGCCTTGAAGTGGGACACATTCTCCTGATGGGTTTGAACGAGGTGCGTCATCTCATGTTCCAGCTGACTCACCTTTCAAAATAAAATGAATTAAAATGTTATTTATGAAGGGTTTTTTTTATTCGGCAAATTTTCACATTTCACACACACACACACACACACACGCTCTCTCTCTCTCTCTCTCTCTCTCTCTCTCACTCACTCACTCACTCACTCAAACACACACACACACACACACACACGCTCTCTCTCTCTCTCACTCACTCACTCAAACACACACACACACACACACACGCACATGCTCTCTCTCTCTCTCACTCACTCACTCAAACACACACACACACACACAAATCGTTATAAACACTTTATGAAGTAAAACCATGGATCAATAGAATAATAAAAGAGGAATCACACACACACACACACACACACACACACAGACCCTTACCCTTACCTTCTCCCTTAGCCAGCTCTGTGCCCTCTGTTCTTCTAGCAGCTCCTTCTTGCTTTGCTCCAGCTTCTTCTCGGCTTGATCTTTAGCTTCAGCCTCCGTCTGTCTGTGTCTGTCCAGGGCCCATAACTCCTCGGCCAAACGCCGCACCTCTACCTCCGTACACACCCTCTCCTTCCAGGCTAAGTCCACCTCATATCTGGCCTGACAGAGCTCCTTTTCCAGGCCTTTCCGTCGACTAGAAGCCCCTTGGTTGGTCCGTTGCAAAGCGTGGATTTCTCTCGCGAGTAGAGCATTTTCTTCCTCTAGGAATTTGACCCGGGAAAGGTAGGCTTCCAGGCGTTGGTTCAGGTTCAACATTTGGTGCTTTTCGTCTTCGCCCAGATGGCCGCGGAGAGAGGTTTTGCGAAAACTGTGGAGGTCCATTTTACTCAGAAATAAAAAATGATTTAGATTTAGATTGGGCAGGTATCGTTGTGTTTCTGATTCAAGGCTTGAGTCAGTGGTTGTCAAGGAGGTTCTAAGCATCAAAATAGACAAAATGTGAAGCCTGATACAAAATATACAAGAAATATACACTCCACAGTTATATTTTAACTGGAGCGTTGTAAAGCAATATAGGAAATGTATAAATAATTAGCTTTCAAAAAGAAAAAGGGAAGAAAAAGAATTGTAGGGAGGTGAAGATGCCGTGAAGGTTTGGCAAATCGTCAGGCAGCTGTATGTCCGTGTGGCGTGGAGAGGGTTGTGTTGTTATGAGAGTGAGGCTCCGCTGAGGCTCTTCTGTGTGTGTGTGTGTGTGTGTGTGTGTGTGTGTGTGTGTGTGTGTGTGTGTGTGTGTGTGTGTGTGTGGGGCTTCCAGTAAGAAGCTTTTCCCTTTCATACTGGGCTTAATGAAGGGGCCGGGCAAAAGGACAGAGAGGGGAGGGGGAAGGAGAGAGAGACAGAGGGAGGGGAGAGACACATGCATGCACGCGCACACACACACACAGACGCACACACACACACACACACACACACAGACAGAGACACAAGATTGTGAGAGGATAGCAGCAACATTTCTCAGAGCCTGTGAGGACTTGAGTACAACCAGTGGTACCTAAACACACACACACACACACACACACACACACACTGCTATTTTACAAACAAACAAATTGTATTAACAAACAAATACATCCCTAAAATAATTAGATAGGGGTGTGGTGGGAGGGAGGGAAAGGGCAGAGAGAGAGAGAGAGAGAGAGAGAGAGGGGGGAAAGAGAGAGAGAGAGAGAGAGAGAGAGAGAGAGAGGGAGAGGGAAAGAGAGAGAGAGATGGTGATGTCATACTCAGGGTTAACTCTTGACTCACCAGTGGCACTTGCAGCTATGAAAGAAGACATGTTGTCAGACAAAAACCTCACAAACTGACCAAATCCAATGTGTCCCTCTTCTTAAACAAAGCTTTGGTCATTTATCCCCTGTTATACATATCTGACTAACTGGAGGACAGTGTATAAAGCTACACTGATGATTTTCTGATCGTCTTTAGGATTATACCAAAAGCATTTCAAATGATCTTGTGTGAAGGTACTTAATTTTTTTTTTCTATTTAAAATTTTTTTTTTATTACAGTAACTCAACTTGCAGAGAAAGGGTTGGACAAGGAACAATGGGTAACACTTTACAATAAGGGTAAATTAATCAACTGTTAATTAAAGCTGGGGTATGTGATTTCTGATTGGTCAAAGTTAACATGAGCTGTACACTTTGACCAATCAGACCGAGGCTCAGATTCTCTGTTCTTATTGGCTGTTGGGACTGTCCATTCACTTTGGCGCGACGTTGTTGGTGTAGAGCGTGTCAGGGAGGGACCATAGGGGAGGGACCAAAGAGAACAAGTGGAGCGGTTGAGGTATTTGGATTTGAATCTCTATCCCAACTGCCATTTTCTCCCCAAATCCTCCACCCCAGCTTTAATGCTTAGTTAATCCTATTTAAGCATTAACTTACTTTTAGTGCTTAGTTATTAATTGCTAGTTAATGTGTGATTAGTCATTAGATATAGTTAGCCTCATAGCATAATTGCCTTAATCATAGTAACTCTACTCTACTTTTACTCTATTCTACATCTACTCTATTCTACATCTACTTTTCGTTAGCCTAATAGCATAATATAGTCACATTTTAAGGGTTATAGAGTAGGGTAAAGTAGATGTAGAGTAGAGTAGATGTAGAGTAAAAGTAGAGTAAATATGATTTGGGAAATTATGCTATGAGGATAACGATATGCTTAGTTAACTAATAGCTTAAAGACCTACTTCACCGGTTGGAATATGAAGGTGTATTGAACTCGGAGATCCTATTTAGTATAAATGTGCATTTTTTTTTTAAAAATCGGATCATCTTAGCCTGAGAAAAGGCAGAAAGAGTGTTTTATGGTCTCACCGTCTAACCCTACAGTTTCCTTCTTGTGACATCACAGTAAGGGTTAAGATTAACAGGACAGCTGGGCCAACGGAAGACTGAGGGAAGAAAAACCTCATTCATTATATTATAATAGTGATTTTATAATGATAGAACACAGGTTCCATATGGGTGAAGTATTCCTTTAAGCTTAACAGTTTGTTAATACTAAGTTAATGTTTATTAAGCATTTACTAAGCATTAACTAACAGTTAATGAATACACCCTCATTGTAAAGATTTACAGAAAAATAAACAATAAACCAATTTACACCAGCAAAGCTTTCCAGCATCCTCTTTCTGAAAGTATTGTTCATAGCTAATCCTTAAACTGTGAGTGAAATGCAATATGGAGAAGTGAATGAAGGCTTTGAATGGCAATATAATAACATGGTTATTTACATTTCAGCTCAACACAGAACAGCTTTCACAAATAAAAAAAAAAAGGAAGCCAACATGTTCCTGTTTTTTTTTGGGGGGGGGGGAATTCTACTCACTTAAGTTTGTATATGGTCTAATTTTGAAGATTTGTATATGCATTTTTTTTGGGGGGGGGGCACCTGCATTTAGGAAATTAAGCTTATGATTAAAACAAGTAATGCAAATACTGTATGTTAATTCTCCCAAGGAAGGGTTTAGTTTTACCTTCCCTCCAGCTCCATCTAGTGGGCATAATGTGTCACTGCAACAGCCTGCCATTGACCCAGTGTTACAAGTTGGCACTATGAATGAATGAATGAACACTTTATTCCAGACTCAAAGTTCCATATAAAAAGACAATACAAATACATGACAACACAAATTAAAATACATACAAGCATCGATTCCAATGTTTCCACAACCCAGAGGAGAACCTTGTATCACTCTGTTTAGTGTCAGTGAGCACTTAGCTTAAGCATTTATTATATTATATGGCAAATAACTTGTTTGCTTGTCTCACTCACACACACACACACACACACACACACACACACACACACACACACACACACCCACACACAGGGCATGGGTTGAAATTGGAGGCAGTTATTGGACACACAATACACACTCAATCAAAAATGCAGAAGTTAGTTCTAAAGCCAAGTGTGTGAGACCTTTAACTGAACGAGGAACTCCAATATTTTTATGGTAATCTAATCTGTGGTTGTGCGTGAACGGCTTAATAACTTCTCTGTCTACGAGTCAGAACCATCTGAACACAATGACTGCAGTGATGGAGGACGAGGAGGTTCAATACGCTACGGTCGTATTCAAGGCTAACAAACACTCCCCACCTCAAGGTAAGATTTTTTTTAATGATAATTTTTTGGGCATTTTCAAGCTTTATTAGACAGTACAGAGTTGAAATGGGGAGACAGAGAGAGAGAGAAAGAGGGAGAGAGAGAGAGGGGGGTGACCTGCAGTGAAGGTCCACGGGTCAGATTTGAACCCACGACCACTGCAACGAAGGCCGGAGCCAATATGGTACGTGCTCTATCCACTACACCACCGGAGCGCCCTGTAAGATTAGAATTTTTTAATCAATTTAATGTATTTGTTAGGGACAGTGAATATTAATGGTGTAGCTGTATCAACTACAGCTGTAAAGATGGCAGATTTTAGCAGAAGTGCTAGTGTCCATCTATAGGCAGGCAACAGAGAAAGCAAGATGACAAATAAAATACATATACAAATACACAAGTGACACAGGAAAATAGTAGTGGTTGAAGGTCACGGACTTGGTTTTCTTTTAACCACCGTTTGAGGTGTGTTTTGAAAGTCGCATAATGTGTTTGTGAGTCTCTTATTGTGTGTGGGGGAATATTCTAAAGTTTAGTTAAATTTGCTTTGTTATATATATATATATATATATATATATATATATATATATATATATATATATATATATATATATATATATATATATTAAATACTGTTGTTGTTAATTAAGCAAAGATTTCTTGCAAGCGAAACACAGCAGGTGAAAAGGGAAACATTTGAACTTATAGATATCATAGTTACACTTTGCCAGTTGATAGTAGATAAAAACACAAAGAAATTGTAATTCAGTTTATTCAGACATGTTTGAATAACTCATTATGGGAATATTTGCATATTATCTAGGTGTTGGAAAAAGAGTTACAATCTTTATTTAATTTTTTCCAACATATTAAGTGTCATCATCTTCAAATTCAAGATCATGTCATGCATTTTTTGGATAGAAAGTACAGTTGAAAATGTTACTGATTAGAATGTGTGTGTGTGTGTGTGTGTGTGTGTGAGTGCGTTTGCCTGTGTGTGTTTGCTTTTGTGTGTGTGAGTGCGTTTGCCTGTGTGTGTGTGTTTGCTTGTGTGTGTGTGTGTGTGTGAGTGTGTTTCAGAGTGAGTGAACTACTTTTTTAGTTAGTTATAGATTTAGTTAACCACCATATTTGTTTTATTCGCCCATTCAGCTAAAAAGGAAGAGGAAACCTTGTCTGCTGTGTGTGTGTGTGTGTGTGTGAGTGAGTGAGTGAGTGAGTGAGTGAGTGAGTGAGTGAGTGAGTGAGTGAGTGAGTGTGTGTGTGTGTGTGAGTGTGAGTGTGTGTGTGAGTTAGTTAGTAAACCACTATATTTGTTTTATTTCCCCAGCTAAAAAGGAAGCGGAAACCGTGTACGAAGAAGTGAAGGCTCAAGGAAAAACAACTGAACCAACTGCTGACGCAAATGGTGAGTTGTAAAAGAGATAAACTAATAGAATAATGGCGGTAAAACATCCTTTATTGTCTTTGTACAAGTAGGAGATTCAGTGCCAAACTTCCCTTAAACAATGCTATTAACTCCTACTTCCTTTTTATGCTTTTTTTGATTAGCTTTGTGTTCATTTGATATGTCTGAAACACATTTATTAATTCATTCTCGTTAAAGGCGCTACGAGGAACTTTTTTATATTTCTGAAACAGTCTAATTTTTCCTCCGATGATCATAAATTACATGTTACAGCAATCGAGACCATCAGTGCAAAGAGAACGCTATTTGTATATAGTGTTTCTTAATGCAGGAATAATAAGCCTTTATATTTCAGCTGAAAAGGAAGAGGAAACCTTGTATGCTAAAGTCAAGGCACAAGGCAAAACAACTGAACAAAATGTTGGTGCAAAAGGTGAGTTTAAAAAAAAAAAAAAGGGAGAATTTTATTGTCTTTGACACAAGTACGAGACTCAGTGACAAACTTCTCTTCAACAATGCTATTGACTCCTACTCCATTTTCAGTCATGTCAATGCTGGTGAATGGAGTATATGTTGTATCATGCTCTTTATTTTGTGTATGGTGAACACATTTTTTCTTTTTTGCCATATCTGGAACACATTTATCAATTTATTCTTGTAAAAAGCACACACACAATAAATATTACACAATAAAAATAATACAAAAGGGAATTTAACATTTTAAATCAATAAAAACACCTTACATATATACCGTTCATGTTGCGCATACGGTTCTTATATTTGAAATACTGTGCAGGTGTTAACCGCCATATTTGTTTTAGTTTCAATTTCAGCTAAAAAGGAAGAGGAGACCTTGTATGCTAAGATCAAGGTTCAAGGAAAAACAACCGAACCGACCACTGATTCAAATGGTGAGTTGTAAAATCTAGTGCTAAAATGTTACTGAAAAAAAAAATATATATATACAACATATGACTGTGAATGGGAAGAGTTCAAATAGCTCTCCATGTGCTGCTAAATATCGTTAGCCTCATAGCATAATTGCCTAAAACATATTTACTCTACTCTACTTTTACTCTACATCTACTCTACTCTACATCTACTTTTCGTTAGCCTAATAGCATCATTGCCTAAGTCATATTTGAAGGGTTATAGAGTAGGGTAAAGTAGATGTAGAATAGAGTAGATGTAGAATAGAGTAAAAGTAGAGTAGAGTTAATATGATTTAGGCAATTATGCTATGTGGCTAACGATATTCTTCTGCTACTGATTTGGTTTAAGTTTTGTTTTCTATTTTTATATTCGCAGAAGGATTATTGCCAGAGGGGAAAGCTCAGTTCAGATGTGGCTCCCATCAGCGGTGGGCCTGTTGTTTGGGGATTCTCTGTGTCATTTTGGTGGTTGGCGTCATCGCACTGTGTGTCTACCGTAAGTATGAAAAACAGTTAATGTCACTCACACACACACACACACACACACACACACACACACAGAGAAAGAGAGAAAGAGAGAGAGAGAGAGAGCTTTCAGGGGTGGTAGGATGGTATGTAATGCAGGGGTGGATTACTGCACGGGCACACCGGGCACAGGCCCAGGGGCCCAAGGGCTCGGGGGGGCCCTTAGCCAGAGATACTGATAGTAACTTTTCATGTTGCATAGTCAAAGAGCTCAGTCACTCATGTTAATAACAGGGTCCAAAAAGGAATAGCCTAAATATAAGGATACTCATTAAAATTGAACAAGATAGAAATCATCATGGGCCCCTCAACTAGTATTCTGTATGTGTGAAGGGCCTTGAAGGCCCTCTCACACATACAGAAATAAGCCTTCTATGTGTGAATTATAAATTGTTCATAAAAAGTAGCTATCCACCCTTTATCTTTTGAAATGGGCTCCTCCATCATAGAACATGGGTCTGCAGACCAATCTATTGTACTGTTTTTACAGTTGCAAAGTAAAGTGCTGCCTGTTTAAGAAAAATTTGAAAAATAATGTTCCTTCTGCATCTCAGGATTTGATATAGCCTCTAAAAGTTCCTCTCAAAGTGCATCAGTTTGATGTATTTTACTTTAAAAAGGTAAAAAAAAAAATCCGGGGGCGCCCCCGGATCCCCCAACAAGGTACAGGGTCCCTCCCACAGTATCCCAAAATCCTGTGGGAAACACTGACTTCCTTAATATGTTTTTTCCATTAATTGTATGTATCTGTGTGGAAAAGTCAGTGTACCTGACTGGATAAGGGACGAGTGGGGGGCCCTTTAAGAGTTTGTGCCCAGGGGCCCATTATCTCATAATCCGTCTATGATGTAATGTATATGTAAAGTATTTAAAAAAAAATTGAAAAGTTACAAAACACAAATTTAAGAAGATCATTTTTTGTTTTTTTGCAGTTACCACATGGAGTCATGACAACCAGAGAACCCTGCAAGCTGTCAATCAAAACCTGACACGCGTCAACACCAAACTCCGATCAGACTTTGACGTCTTGAGGAGCGACTACGACAACATATCGGTCCTATTTGACAACATGACACGAGCCTATAGTGTCTTAGAAAACATCGATCTAATCAAAGAGAGCAAAATCACCAACCTGACGACGCAAAAGCAGCAGGTGGAAACGCAGAGAAACAACTTAACGGATCAAATACGAGAGATGGAGAGAGAGGAGAAGGAGCAGAATGTCAGCCGAGCTCAGTGGAGCGTTGATGCTTACTGTCGTGTCGAAAGTAATCAAGGTAAGTTCAGAACGCGACAATAAGGTCTGAAAATATAATTAATAATAATAATAATAATAATAATAATAATAATAATAATAATAATAATAATAATAATAGTATCGCAATGTATGTAGTTATTATTTTATCTACATCCATGATAGCAAAGCATAGTACATACTCAGTAGATAGATCAATAAAGCCGAAAAGGTGTAGGAGGCTTATTGTTCCTACCATTATATAATTTAATTTATATATCAAAACAAGAATAGTTGCAAAACCTGATTTCACAAAAACAGAAAACGGTAGTTAAAGGTGCTATCAGGAACTTTAAAATATTTCTGAAACAGTCTCTTTTTTCCTCTGATGATCCTAAATGACAAGTCACAGCAAACGAGACCACCAGTGCTAAAAGAATGCTATTTTTATAAAGTTTTTCTTAATGCCTTTGTCATGGGTACGCACACCCAGGAACAACAGCTGGCGTAGTACAAACACTACCACATTTGTCAGAAGTGGGTGCAAGATAATAACTAAAACTTAAAGTTCCTCGGAGCACATTTAACTTAACAAAGCAGAACTACAAAGGAAAAGGTTCCATAAATAATTGAATATATAATTTTATTTATTTAACTTTTATTTGTCCTCGAGAGACCAGTTGAGGGGTGACCCTCATGTTCAATGACGTCGAGTTCAAACAAATTCAAAGGAAAAACAACAATACATAAGCAATATTCAACGCAAAAACATCAAATACACAACACCAGGTGAAGAGAGAAAAAAAACAATTGAAACATTTACACAATGGTGAAGAGTGGCAGCAATTAAAATGAAATGGGTGAAAGTACAATATAGCCTAATTAAAACAGTTACAGGTAGAGTTTGGCAGATTTAAGATAGTTTGTTTAAATTGGTTAAAGGATATGAAGTTATTTAGTTTAATTTGTTGCTGTAAGTTGTTCCAGGAGTCAGGGGCACTGAAGCTAAAAGCTGTCTTTCCCAGCTCAGACCGGGCTTGTGGGACATAAAGCCTGAGCATGTCAGTGGAGCGGGTCTGATAAAGCCCATCTGAGATTTGCAGCATTTCTGTTAAATAACGAGGAAGCATCCCGGTCAAGGCTTTGTAAATAAAAACATGCCAATGTGCGTCACGTCTCTCTTTAAGGGAGGACCACCCAACCTTTTCATATAAAATAAAATATAATATAGTTTAGATTAGATTACAGTTATAAATTACAGTGTTATCGGTATCAGTTAATGCTTAGTTTATGTTTCTTAAGCATTTATCAACAGTTAGGTAACGTTTAATAAATGCTTATCAAGCCTAAATTAAGCATTAACTAACAGTAATTTAATGTACCCTTATTGTAAAGGGTTCCCATAACAATATTTGAAACTTGATTGATTGAATTTATTTCAGACATATAAAGCATGAAAATACAACAAACAAAAATTACGTTTAAATTATTTCACAAAAAGAAAAAAGAAAACAAATGACATATTGATATGATATGCCTGAAAAGGAGCAGGAAGAAGTATAAACCAACTCATTTAATGTTGTATATTGGTTGCTGTGTGTTGTTTCAGAGAGGCAGTGTTTTCCGTATCAGTTAATGCTTATTAAGCCTAAATTAAGCATTAACTAACAGTAATTTAATGTACCATAACAATATTTGAAACCAACTAATTTAATGTTATTTATTGGTTGCTGTGTGTTGTTCCAGAGAGGCAGTGTTTTCCGTGTGAGCTCGGCTGGAGAAACTTCTCGTCCAGCTGCTTTCAGATTAATAAAGTTCCCCTTTCCAAACGCAAAACCTGGGACGAAGCTCGAGAGGACTGCAGAGGAAAGAATTCAGATCTGGCTTTTGTAGACGATCAAACATCAAAGGTAAATGAGAAAAACTGTGTGAATTTAATAATGACAGATCATATGTTTATTTAAAGGGATATTCAGTCATTTTAATCCAAATCTCGGTGTGCTCCTGTGGCGTAGTGGATAGAGCGTGTACCATATCTGCTCCGGCATTCGTTGCAGCGGTCGCGGGTTCAAATCCGACCCGTGGACCTTTACTGCAGGTCATCCCCCCCCCCTCTCTCTGTCTCTCTCTATCTCTCTCTGTCTCTCTCTCTCTCTCTTTCTCTCTCCCCATTTCAACTCTGTACTATCTAATAAAGCTTGAAAATGCCAAAAAAAAATTATCTTTAAAAAAAAAACGTCTGATCACTGTCTCTGTTGCTAGGAAACAATCAGCAGATTCAGCTGCGGTGGATTCTGGGTCGGCCTGAGAGTGGACAACGGCACATGGACCTGGATCGATGGACGAAATCTCAGTGAAGAGTAAGTGACATTTTCCTAAAACAGTTTAAATGACCAAATCTATCAGCTTGGATCACAAGCAAACGCATTGGGGGCGCTAGTGGTGTAGTTGTTAGAGCCCCCCCCCTCTTCACAGCAGACCCGGGTTAGAATCCAGCCCGGGTCGTTCTCTGCATGTCACTCCCCTCTGTCTGTCTGTCTGTCTGTCTGTCTGTCTGTCTGTCTGTCTGTCTGTCTGTCTGTCTGTCTGTCTGTCTGTCCTCTTCACAGCAGACCCGGGTTAGAATCCAGCCCGGGTCGTTCTCTGCATGTCATCCCCCTCTCTGACACATCTATTTTTTTTTTTTTTATAAATTTGGGGTGACTGTCTCTCAGGTGGTAGAGCGGGTCGGCCAATGATCAAAGGGTTGGCGTTTCGATCCCCGCCCTGCCACTTGAGTCATGGTCGTGGTGTCCTTGGGCAAGACATTTCACCCACCTTGCCTCGTGTGAATGTGTATGACTGCTGTATGTTTGAGGTGGTGGTCGGAGGCGCTGAATGGCAGCCACGCTTCCGTCATTCTGCCCCAGGGCAGCTGTGGCTGCTATGGTAGTTTACCACCACCGGGATGACTGTGTGAATGAATAGAACCTGGAACCATGTAAAGCGCTTTTTGAGTGTGAATAAAAAGTGCTTTACAAATCCAAACCATTAATAAAAAATAAACATATCTTTTGTTGTTCCCTCAGTTTCTGGACACACCCTGCTGCTGACGGTCACTGTGCAGTTTCTGTCAAGACGGAAGAATGGGAATCGGTGAGCTGTGGTGACAGAAAACAGTGGATTTGCAGAAAGGAGGCTCTGTCTGTTTAAACACTGCAGTCACTGTAGTCATACCACTACTATGAATACTTCTTCTAAACCATTTTTATCTGATGTTCATAGATTCAAGGATTTTTTTTTTATAAGAAAAAATATATAATTTTTTCCATGGGTGTTTGTAATGTGATTTGATGTGTGTGCTTCACTGATAAAACATGTAACGTATTAGTGCAATGAGATATTGTATTTTACACGGTGGTCAACAGCAGTGGCAACATTAGCTGTAGACTGTATGTTTCCAGAGCTGTTTTCTAAACATTATGTATTCTGATGACAAGTCTATATATTTGTACAGGGGAACAGTTAACATTTCTTTATCTGGAAGACATTTCAAGTTTTATTTTGTTGTCACATTCTCCTCCACTCGTGGTGGTTCTCGTGTTGCTTGCAAATGTCAGTGAGCTTTAAATATTTTTTTTTTTTTTTTTTACATTTTTCACTTTATTTGTGAGAGAGACAGAGTTGAAACAGTGGGGAATGACATGCAGAGAACGACCCGGGCTGGATTCTAACCCGGGTCTGCTGTGAAGAGGACTGAGCCTCATGGGGGGGGGGGAAGAGAGGGGGCTATAGCCACTTCACCATGAGCGCCCCTATTTAACATATTAATTAAAAACGAGTCAGAAGGAGATCGGACTTAAATGTGGTTGCTGAGTTTCGATTCGTATCCTGCTGTTTTCACTGTGTTTTCAAAGAAGAATTTCAAGTTTTTCTTTTAGGTCTTGTTTTAGAAGGAACTACTAATAACTGGTGAAATGTCATAGTGAAAAGACTTTTAATTTTTGAGCAATGAGAAATGTGCTTGGGGCACTGCCCCACAAAGATATATTTTGTATCATGAATTTCTTGATTACTTGTCCGAGATTATTTCATGTGCTCTTGTCACAAT
This sequence comes from Hyperoplus immaculatus, assembly GCA_949357725.1. Taxonomy (NCBI): domain Eukaryota; kingdom Metazoa; phylum Chordata; class Actinopteri; order Uranoscopiformes; family Ammodytidae; genus Hyperoplus; species Hyperoplus immaculatus. The sequence goes on along the minus strand of OX442353.1, from coordinate 32,771,139 downwards.
TACACTGAACAAAGCTCAGGTTGAAGTATTTGGTAAAAGAGGATCAAAACACACACACACACACACACACACACACACACACACACACACACACACACACACACACACACACACACACACACACACACACACACACATCCCCGGGTGAATCACTTAGTTCTTTTTATCAGGTTTGTTTGACAGGTCATACATATCTTTATTATATCAGTCAGTATCTTTACAATACCGTGCAAGGGAAATAACTACAAAAGGACTAAAAAAAACTACAAAATGGACCCTATGACCCTAGGGTTAAAGTTTGTCCTTAAAGTCCTGCGTGAGCGTATATACCCATGACAAAGGCATTAAGAAAAACTATATCAAAATAGCATTCTTTGCACTGATGGTCTAGTTTGCTGTTACATGTCATTTATGACTTTATTCTTGTATATTTGATGTGGCCCTTAACACTCTGTCGTAGTCTACAAACTCAATGAGGAAAACAATACAAACCAAAGAGTTTTGAACCCAATTAAAGACATACAGGCGGCCACTGTTGGAGCATCGTTTTATTAGATTAGCAGAGTTTAAACAGCCAGGGCATTTAGTTACAGAAACTGGTCTGACTTAGCCTGGCACCGCCCGCTTACATACTTCCACTCAATTTTCATTTCCCTTCAGTAGTCAGTCTGGGTCTGCGGTGTATTAGTGGGTTTTTTTCCAGCCAGATTTCTGCCAGTCCAATCAGTGAACAGAGGGAGTGGTTGTGAAGCCGGCGCATGACATAACGTCACGACCAAACGTGATGCGATTGGTTGGCAGATCCAGAGTGGCACTGGGCAGATCCAATAGTTTTAAACAGAAACAGAAACCCGCCTTCAAGTGAGTTTACGTTTGTCAATTGAGCAGTTCCAGACCTTCTGTACAAATGAAATTAAAGAGGACCTATGATGCTTTTTGACTTTTATGACCTATAAACGTTGTTATGATGATTCATAGTCATGCTTAACCATACTAAATTATCAAATAATGACTTACATGCATTTCGACGTATTCCCTGCTGACCGTCTGGGGTGTCTGTGCCGAGCACTAAACACTATTCTAGCCAGTCGAGAAGTCACGTGTTCAAAGCGGTCTACCCTTTCATAATTCGTGACGTCACATAAAACTTCGTGACTTCACCACGCGGATGTTTCCATGTATGGTAATGCTGTCACTTCCCTGTTCGCGTCTGCCTCGCGTCTGCCTCGCGCCCTTATAGGTCCATGCTCGCGCTTCCCGCCACTGAAAGTGTTCCGGAAGGAAGGTAACCAATCACAACGGAGTGGGGTTTGCAGGAGGGGGGGGGGGGGGAGGGTAGCGGAGATGGCCGATGCACAGGCGGAGGGAGCGGAGATTGCCGAAGCACACACACTCAAGTGTTGACAGGACGTGCTGAATCGCCAAAATAAGAGAAAGAGCTTCCCGAAAATCTACATAGTTTTTTGTGATGTGATTCGTGTCAGGTTGCTCTATAGCAGTGTAAAACAAGAAATTAAGACCAGAAAAGTAGTATAATAGGTCCTCTTTAAGTACGATGGTCTGGTAGCACCAGGCTAGGTCTGACTGTTTTCTGTGTGCGACTGTAGGACTGAACCCGTTCAATGCACCATACAGCTTCCTGAGTGGGAACTTTACTGGTGTTCAGACACAATGCAAAGCAGATTTTAGAGGCGGCGCGATTACATAGAAAGTCAAATGTAAAGACGGACACACATACTATATATGTTTATGTGAGTTGAAAGGTTTCAATTCTAAATGTTCGGGGTCGCTCATGGTTTAGAGGTTATAGCCCCCCCCCCCTCTATAGAGTCTCAGTCCTCTTCACAGCAGACCCCGGGTTAGAATCCAGCCCGGGTCGTTCTCTGCATGTCATTCCCCTCTCTGACTCCATTTCATCTCTGTCTCTACACACTGTCTAATACAAAATAAAACATTCTTAATGTTCTTCTGATTCAAGTGGTCTTTTCCCTTCTATGTTTGTCGACAAAGATTCTTTGTTCAAAAGTCGACTGTGTCATGAAGGAATGTCTTGAAGGTGAGCGTAACAAACAGCTGATCTTTCTGCTTGTTGTCTTCACAGCAGGATCAGTAACTGCTGAGTCGAGGCTTTTACATTCACCTGGAACTTTAACTTCAAAAGCTGTTTGGTTCTTTGTTTTCATTGTCTTTTAAGGTTACAATCAGGACATATACGGTCATACAATGAAACACAAGCAATCGATTGGCTAAATGGCATATCATGAATAAACATCACTTTTCCTTTACTTCTCTCTCTCCTCCACCTGTAGCTGCTCTTTTGACACACATCCGGTCTTCTACAGACACAGGCCTCATATCTAGGTTTAGCTGTGAGCATGTTACCTGCTCTAAGCACACAGACACTGTCAATTCAGCCCAGGTCCACCCTAATGATCTCAGCCCTGCAAGAGCATACAACTTCAGAGAGCAACACAAAATGTATTCAAAATATGTTCAAATAATAAAAATCTAACAGTAAAGATGCAGGAATGATGTAAACCATAGGCTGATTGAAAACATACATCAGTATATAAATGCAAAACCATATGAGCCCTTTAAGCAGTTAACACGTTTTAAACAGATATTCTTCTATGTGACTCTGTTACGTTGTTATCATTGGAAGAACAAACCGTTGACCAGTGCCCACTGCTCTCAGATTTCAATATAGGAAAAACATTTGGAATCACCCCACAAGAGAGAGAGACAAGTCATTAATACAATCTTATAACATCAATGAAGGTTAAACTTTCTTTACCCAAAAACCTTGAGGATAATAATTATGATATTCCTGTTTTAAACCTCGTTCTACCGACTGAGATAAACTGTTTGTCATATTTCACAGGTGCTTTATTCCATTTAACATTTTTCCAACATTGTCAAGCGAATTGTTCCTAATGTCTTCATATCATTGTTTTCTGTTTCTCTTTTAAATAGTGCTTTATAAAATCACCAATTTATCTGGGTCATTTTGTCCCCAGTGAAAAGCGTCCCATTCCTCAAACAAATTGTAACTCATGCAAAGGTCAAATGAAAGGAAACAACTTTGATTAAGTGTTTAAGGTTGAATGTTTATAAACCCCCTCACAGACACAGAGCATTAACATCACTGTGTCCCCACTGTTAATGTTTAAATAACATGTTGTTCAGTGTAGACTACGTTTGGTCTGAATAAGGATTTCACCACAACATTCACGTCGTTCTCCAAAGCTCATCAGTGAGATATCGCTCATGTACCTTAAGGCTTTCGTAGAAGATGTTTTTAGCGTTAACACTACTCAAACATCTATAGAGCTTCCTCATCTTGTCCTGAGAGGTAGACATGGCCCTTATTACATCATAACTCTCTTGTTGGAGGACTTCTTGATCAAGGAGTTCATCCAAAATGGGTTCAATGTTGCTCACTTTCTGGATCAGCTGACCTCTATGTTTGTCCACAAAGTCTGCGCCTGTAAAATGCAAAAAAATACATTTATCTCCAAAGACTGACTGGATTCACCAAGTTAAAACATTTATTTTGAAGACAGGTTTCATTTGAAGATGCTATAACACTTATACTTTCTATATTCAAAATGCAGACGACATTCATCAAATATCAAACTGACAATTCATGACTTTCTGAGGAAAGGACTTCAGATTGTGTAACGGTGGTTTCTATAGTTCAGAATGATGTGTTACTATACTTAAAATGTATATATATATATGATTGTGTATTGCATTAATTAATGCAGTTAAGTGCTTTCATACTGTATATAGAAGCTAATGGGGTTTAAATGAAACGTTTAAAGACCTAAACAACAGGGATTAAGATGAACAGTGTTACATTTTTAAGTCTAAAATTTAAAACAAAAAGTTGAATATCCAACTTCAAACCAACTTCACCACGGCACTTCCTGGTTTCCTTCCAGTTTGTATTTGATTCTAAAATGACAACATGTGTAAAGATCTAGAGCCCAACATAACGTGGTGAATAAACCGCGTCCCAACAAGCACACAGGAGCGTTTAGTTTAGTGATGTTGTAAAGTGTATCTCTTGACCTGTTCCCCTTGACTGCCAGAGTTTGAGTTAAGCTAACCTGGATGAGAGACCTTTGTCTCTTGAGTTACAGGAATGGTTTCTGTCACCTTTTCTTGAGCCGAAAAGGTTAAAATTACAAACATGAATTGAGGTTAAAATTCATAAATTGCTCAGAAAACCTTGGCCTTGACCAAATATGAAGCCATGTGAATGAACACAGCCTCAGCAGTTGTAAAATGAAAAACCAAAATGTACCAAAAAAGTCCTAAGATGCACTGAAGGTTAAATGACCAATGAAGAACATTTTATATCAGATTCCTTCTAGACAGTCTGATCAGTGACTGAAGCAGAGAACAAGTCATTTACAGAGGAGACGTCTCACTACATGTCCACCTACCGTCTGCCATGAGATTGACTCCAGCTGCTCCAGCTGAGGGGCCTGCAGCTGAAAGAAATGAAGAGAAAAGTTAAATAACTGAATAATGGATCTGCCTTAGTCTAGTGTTTATGCATAGTCCTGTTTCTACACACAGTAATAACTGAATAATGGATCTGCCTTAGTCTAGTGTTAATGCATAGTCCTGTTTCTACACACAACTAAACAGATGTATTTCATGCTACGCTGTGACCACTACTGAACCAAAGATAGCTGTAGAGATGTTTAAGACATCGCTCTCAAAACAATCAGCATTCTAAATTAAAAAGCTCCAAATCTGGTTTGATCTGATATCAGTGTTTTAAACTTTGAAGTTGTGTTCAGTTAAATTTAAATTGTTTTCCTCTTTTCTGTTGTAGACAATTAACTATTGTGTATTTAATTTATAACACAAATATGAATTGTTGTATCGGAACATGATAATAATGTACTTACAGACTGTTTACAACCTGCTTTGACATGTTTGGACTTCCACACACACACACACACACACACACACACACACACGCAGTATCTTACCTTCTGAACGAGCAGGGATTTGATAGTCATCTGAAATAAAATGCAGAACAGAGCTAAATATGGACAGCTGATGTTGTGGTTCTATGTGTTGCATTAACAATACTAATCAATAAATATCTTTAATATGCAGGTAGAATGCAAGAGAGGAAACAAAAGTGGCACCAAGGTTTTTGATGGAGAGGTTATGGGAAATATATAATGTTGGGGCCTTGTTGTCCTGTAACAGGCAACTCTTGCCAGGAGGACCAACCGTTAACAGTTTAGTTTGATCTGCATTTAGGATCAGGAAGCTAGATGACCTCCAGTCCTCAACAGCACATAGACACTCTTCAAGATTCGATTTCTGAGAATTATCGTTTGGCAAAATTGGTAACATATAGTGGCATTTCATCTACATAAGAGTGGGAAATAAAACTAAACTTGGGAATGAAAGAAGGCACCAAGGGGCAGCTAATAAATAGAAAATAGCAGTTTATTTCAAAGTATCTCACTTTTCATAGATTAAGCCAACTGTAATTTCCTCATTATAATGTATGAGATGGCACGTCAACACAAAACACATTGCTACAAGTACATTAGTAAACCTACACAGCAGGAAGTTTATTTTCAGTATGCCTAGGTGTTTGGACATTATTTGTCTCTCTTTCATGTCTTATTGACATGGAATCTATTAAATATCTAGTTCCAGGTATAACACAGAATGCTTTCATAGAGCAGTAATACTGTTTGAGAATGTAGCACCTGGAAACACCGCTTGTAAAAGTATTTTTATTTGTCTACCCGTAATATATAATTTAATCTGTATTCTGTTTAGTAATGCATTGAGACATATAGTTTTATTAAAGGTTATGCATTTCTGCCCCTTGCCAGTAGGTGGCTACATCAGTAGTGAATTGCTGAATGAGACACGTTTCAGGTTGTAGTCGGAGCCATAATGTAAGACGGAATGTGTGTGTGCGCGGGGATGTACTCTTGAACTCGCTGTTTTGTGATAAGTCTTGCTGTGGATGAATTCAACTGAACTTTTATACACTACTAATGTCTGAGTGTTGTAACAATACCTACTAACCTTTTCGAATTTTCCTTTTCCATACTGATGAAGGCACAGAGGAGGGTGACGGTTTTAGCAGTGAAAGCCAGAAGTCTCTGTCTGGCTGTTGTTCAATGTAAACTTCAAAGAAACTTGGGTCACTGCTGTCATGTCTGAGAGTCACCCCCTCATCCTCCTAAACAAATACAACATAAAAGAGAGGAGCTAGTCAAGTTCAGGAGTAAACAAACAAAAGAAGGAGTCCCCTGATCAAACCAGGTTAATAACTGTCTGGCTAAACGCTACGGTGACAGTAAAACATGCCGGTGTATCACGTCAACGTGAGCCAAATGAAATGCATAAGGCCCCGTGCTGCCATTTAATTGCTGACGGACATTACAAACTTTACCTCTGGGGAAATATCTGCGTCTATGTCTGCTGTCAGGTGAAATCCTTGCTCCATTTTCAGGAACGTTTCTGGGGGTGGCTTTTCAATCGTTTTGTACCCGTTGTCCCTCTTCTTCTTGTCCATTGTCTGGAGGGAAAAAGCATTATAAGCCTAAAGCTGCTTCAAGGTTATAGAGGTGACTATCGTCATCTGTGTTTTAAGTTCATTCATAAAGCAAGTAATATTCACAACACACCTACATTGTCAGTTCATACCAATAGTTCCAGTAAACGTTTTCAGAAACAGCTGATCTGTTTTAGGAAGCTATCAATAAATCCAGGCAAATACCAGAAATCTGCTGAGAGAGTAAAACTCTTTCTGTCTTTGTCAACACAGTTCCTAATTCAGATCTAATGTTTCTCATGTTTGACAGTAAGATATTTATCCACCTCCTTCACAGCTTGATCGCGTGGGATGAGGTAAACATGTAGTTTGAGGAATGGTGTGTTGGGTCGGTAGTAAATCAACACGTTGCAGCGTATTTTCCAAGGAATACCGATCAGCTTCATCAGGACTCCTCTCAGAGAGAAAACTGGTTCAGGTAACTTGACATGGGTCGCTGTGACCTCAGACACTTTCTCCACGGCATCTCCACAGTCATCGATGTGTAGGACTGCAAAGTCTTTTATTATTTCAGGGTTCTCATCTGCACAAAATACAAACACAAACAATTAGTGATAAGAAAAGGATAAACTATTTTTTTCGATTTTTTTAAAATTACTTTTTGGGCATTTTCAATGCTTTTATTTATAGTGCAAAGAGACAGAGATGGAATGGGTCAGAGAGGGGAATGACATGCAGAGAACTGACCACAGGTCGGACTCTAACCCGGTTCTGCTGTGAAGAGGACTGAGCCTCTATATACAGTATGCTACCAGAGATTTTAAAAGTTAGTATATTTATTATGAACATTTACCTATGCAGATCCAGTGTGGCAGGTACACTTCATGTAACTTCCCAGCAATGACTGTGATGTCCATGAGGGAGCTTGCTGGCATGTATTTGATGCTTTTCATCCTCTCCATGTGTTCCTCCCAAGAGCGAAACTGGAACTTGAAGCTGACGTTTTCCTTACAGACCCAGCGCAGGCTGGAGACACTACATTCAAAGTTTCCTGCTTCTGACTGTAGACTGAGTGGTGAAGGAGAAAACTAATGAATTTGTGTTGAAAAAACTACTGCATTAGAAGGAATGGAATATATGAACAGAAGAAGCAGGAATGTTTTTTTTTTATTATGTTCGAGATTGTACATTAATACCAAAGAAATACAAACTATGAAACATGATTGTGGAGAAAGTAAAATAGAGGTTATCTGTCTGTTTCTCTCTCTGTCTATCTAAACAAGCTTACTGAGAAATATTTTAGTTAACTTGTGTTCGAAACTAACCAAGAGTTACTTTCTACAGTTTGATTTTGCTGTGACGCCATTATTATTATGTTATTTTTACCTGTAAGTTGGAGCCTCGTCTGCATCTGTTCTGTTCACTTCAGGTCCAACTTTAGTCCAGTCACTAGAGTCCTGCTGCAGAGGACAATCATTCTTGTGAATAAGTGAAGATGCTTCTCACTACAACATCAAATAAATAATGAACAAACAGATGAATGACAAATGAACTAAATAAATGAATGAATGTGAGCCATTACCACAACGCTTCCTTCACCCTTAAGCTCCAAGCTTCTTGAAGGCCTTGGTGATGCCTCTCCTCCTCTGTCTGAGCTACTACACGGTCGGGTCGCTTCTGTCACCTGACAAACACACATTGATGCCATGTTTACTATGAGGAAAAGCATGTATGGCTAGAAACACACACACACACACACACACACACACACACACACACACACACACACACACACACACACTAACAACCTCTAAGAATAATGGACAAAGCAAAAGTGTGATATAAATATACATCCAGCTCCACATGAATAAATAACACTGAATCTGCATCAACTTCTTGTGGCAGATGCACACAGTAGCTACTAAATAAACTGTAATGGTGAAATATATGAACAGTTAGTGTAAGGATGGTTTCTTTCTCACTTAGCCTACATGTACATATTTTTGTTGTGGCTTTGGTGCTCCTTACAAACAGATATAACTTCAGCCTCTCACATGTTAACAGAACCAATACCAGGTACCAAATACATTGACTAGACACTGATGGACAACAGTGGTTATAGATTCATGCAATAGTCGGTGGATATTGGAAGGGACATGTAACTTAGCAACTGTTTTGTTGTGTTTCGAGTGATCATGACGCTTCATGTCAGAAAGAGTTGTACATGGCAATGAGTTTAAATAACTATAATCTTAGTTTGTAACAGTAATACTGGAGGACTTCACACTGTACAAATGCTCCTCTCACCTTTTCGTCGTTTGGCAGGTTTTTTTTCACATCCAGTTTGACGTCAGAGCGAACTGATGGAGAGAAGAAGTGAAAGAGAGAATACATTAAACAATAATAACATCTTGAATGGGTTGGGAACCATTAGTAGTCAAAACTTAAACATTTAAGAAATGACAGCTCCATGAAAAATGTGTTTGAAATATATTTTTGAAATGTTACAAAGTACAACGAGCATAAGCTAATTTTGAGAAAAGGTTTTGTCTATTTACAGTTTGATGAATGAGAGCCATTGGTTCATTACTCACGTTTTTGGTGTTCTTTAGCTTGGATTAACTTGCCAGTGATCCTGTAGAATGAACACAATCCTAAAGTCATGAATCAAGTTTAAATAATTGTTCATTCTTTGAGTCCAGAGATAACTGATCAAATGCTTTTCATCATCAAATCTTCACCACAAAGACCATAACTGACATGTTCTGATCCTGCATTAGTAATAAATAATAACGATTATCAAACAGTCTATCGAATGAATATATAAGTATTCATAAGTGGAGGTCCAAAAAACATCAAAGGAAAAACTAACAAACTACTTTTTTAATCTACTATAAAATTGCGTCGGTTGAACAGTTGTAAAATTTTTCATTTTCATTTCATTTAACTTTTATTTATCCTCGAGAGACCAATTGAGGGGTGACCCTCATTTTCAATGGTGTCGAGTTCAAACAAATTCCAAGGAAAAACAATAATGCATACACAATATTCAATGCAAATACATCAAATACACAACAACAGGTGAAGAGAAGAAAAAAAACAAAAAGCAAAAAAACAATTGAAACATTTACATAGTGGTGAAGAGTGGCAGCAATTAAAATGAAATTAAATGGGTGAAAGTACAATATAGCCTAATTAAAACAGTTACAGGTAGAGTTTGGCAGATTTAAGATAGTTTGTTTAAATTGATTAAAGGATATGAAGGTATTTAGTTTAATTTGTTGCTGTAAGTTGTTCCAGGAGTCAGGGGCACTGAAGCTAAAAGCTGTCTTTCCCAGCTCAGACCGGGCTTGTGGGACATAAAGCATGAGCATGTCAGTGGGTCTGATAAAGCCCATCTGAGATTTGCAGCATTTCTGTTAAATAAAATGTTGAATTGCTTTGCATTGTCTTGTTGCATTTTTTTTTGTTTGTGGAAGAAAGAAAGAAAAGAAAGATAAACGATAGATTAAAGGGTAACTGCACCCCCTGTTTGAGCGTACTGGACGATTTTGAAAAATGCATTCAGACCATGGATTCTGAATTCTGTTTTAGAACCATTGTTTTTAAACATTCCCACATCAGCCGGCCGAAATTCGGGAGGGAGGGGGCGCGCGGTGTCTGTGAAGGAGGGGGCTAGCTGCTAGTAGCTGTCACTCAGGAAGATCTGAATGACATGACTTCTTTGAAAAATCGAGTGACACAAAGTCTAACGGCACGGTCGCTACACAGTGAGCTCATATGCCACACAGATGGGTTGTTTGAGGTGGAGGACTTTTCATATTCTAAATTGTTGGCGGGTGTTTCTATCGTAGTGTTAGGAGACCGAATAGCGCAGTGAACGAGCGCGCGGCAGTGTGTGTGTGTGTGTGAGCGAGGAGAGCGAGCGGTAGCGCGTGTCATTTAAAGAGGACCTATTATGCTACTTTTCTGGTCTTAATTTCTTGTTTTACACTGCTATAGAGCAACCTGACATGAATCACATCACAAAAAACTATGTAGATTTTCGGGAAGCTCTTTCTCTTATTTTGGCGATCCAGCACATCCTGTCAACACTTGAGTGTGTGTGCTTCGGCTCCCTCCGCCTGTGCTTCGGCCATCTCCGCTCCCCTCCCCCCCTCCTGCAAACCCCACTCCGTTGTGATTGGTTACCTTCCTTCCGGAACACTTTCAGTGGCGGGAAGCGCGAGCATCGACCTATAAGGGCGCGAGGCAGACGCGAGGCAGACGCGAACAGGGAAGTGACAGCATTACCGTACATGGAAACATCCGCGTGGTGAAGTCACAAAGTTTTATGCGACGTAACGAATTATGAAAGGGTAGACCGCTTTGAACACGTGACTTCTCGACTGCCTAGAATAGTGTTTAGTGCTCTGCACAGACACCCCAGACGGTCAGCAGGGAATACGTCGAAATGCATGTAAGTCATTATTTGATAATTTAGTATGGTTAAGCATGACTATGAATCATCATAACAACGTTTATAGGTCATAAAAGTCAAAAAGCATCATAGGTCCTCTTTAAGTGAAGTAATGAACGAGTCCGGGTCCGTGTGTGTGTGTGTGTGTGTGTGTGTGTGTGTGTGTGTGTGTGTGTGTGTGTGTGTGTGTGTGTGTGCGCGCGCTGCCGGTAGAAATGAAGTGTGTTAACCCCCGAAATAACATCCTTGGAGGGACAGTATAACAGTAGTAGCTCATGGACCTGTAAAGAGCGTGACCGGCTTTACGTGATGACGTATTGGTGCAGCTCTACGTCATTTTTCGAACCCAAAGGAAAACGTTTTTTTCAAATCTTAGTAAATTCTAAAATAATTTACAATACAAAATATTTCTTAAATTGCCGATATTTAACATATTGCAATTTTTTTCATTATTAACACCAGCATATATGTGTTCCTTAACAACAGAGTCATTTAATTCAGCTTCTATCTCAAAAAACAAGTAAAAGGGTTTTTTTTTTTATTATTATTTAATTTATTTAAAAGGGACAATGTACAGTTAGAACATAAATGTTGCCATTTGATGCTCTATACCAGATTATAGCTTTAAGCTAATTTGCATCTGTAGTCCCTTGGCAGGTCACAAAAATACAACACAGTAACAAGACAGATTATTAGTATACAGGGATAAAACACCACAACAACATGGCTACACACGTCTGCGTGCAACTCCCCCCACCTTCCTCATCCCACCCACGCCCACACACACAAAAACAAGTCTAAGGACCAAATTAGTGGTTGCAGAGCTGAGCAGCTTTTAACAGATTTTTTAGGTTAGATTTGAAGACTCTGAGAGAGCTACTGCCCCTTACGGCGTCAGGTAAGGTATTCCACTGGTTTGTGGCTCTTACAGAAAAAGCAGATTGCCCCGCTACAGTGCGGCGAAATGGTATGGTACAATCTCGTATGGAGGATATTCTAGTGGATCTGATGGAATTTGACGAGCGAGCGTGGACAAAAACACATAATGACTGTGGGGCCAAACCATGGTTCAGTTACACTTTAAGGAGAAACTGCACTCAGGACGTTAAACCACTGATTTGTTGTGCTAGGCTCAGCTATTAGATGACCAGACATATCTATGAACTGTTAACCTGTTTTATTCACATTGTCTAAATGTTGGATTTGCTCCTCATTGATAGTTTATATTTGAATTGTTCCTACTTTGCACTACAACGTCAGAAGAACATTTCCCCTCTGGAGGAATAAAGTGTCTGATCTGATCTCAGTCCCTGTAGAGGGGCTTCTGAACACTTGGCTGGGAGGGGTCTCATGCTTGATGCTCCAGGAGCTGCTCCTATTGGTTGGTTGGGATGCTCACACAGTGGAAGGTAGAACTGGAGGGAAACCCCTAATGTGAGTGAGGCATTAACCTCCCTGTGTTTAGTACAATACTGTAGAACCAGCTGGACTGAGTCTGATCCCATACTGACCTCAGAGTCTCCAGGCTACAGTCTGGACTCTCCACACAGACAGAAAGCAGCTTCACTCCTGAATCCTGCAGCTCGTTCCTCCTAAGATTCAGCTCTCTGAGATGGGAGGGGTTGGACTTCAGTGCTGAGGCCAGAGATGCACAGCTGATCTCTGACAAACTGCAGCCCCACAATCTGAATAAAGAATAAATGAAGGAGAAAAAGATTACATTATATCCAATCAGAAGGTGTCATGTTTTAAATGTTTAGCTAAACCTTATTATGTCCTAATCAATTAACTTTCCTCTAAACCAATCACAGTGACTTTGTCATTCTCTGTTTGTGGATCATCATAATGTCAGTATTGTATTATTTTCACAAATTAAAATGAACTGAAACAAAAGAAATATTTCCACTAAAGCAAATACACTTCATCAATTTACAATAAATTGCCAGTGTAAAGATTTGACCATTTACCAAAAAAATATGAAAATACATTTAATTTAAGAACTAAAAGTGGAAATGTACACAACATGATTCTATAGGAAACAGACTTATGTTGTGACTGCAGACTAAATTAAGACGAGATATAAAAATATGAACAAAAGGAAATATGAAACTTCTTGGATGCGAGTTATGTTTGTATATAAGTCAGTTATCACAGTGACTTTGTCATTCTGTGTTTGTGGATCATGATAATGTCAGTTATATTTTATTATTTGTAAAAAACACTTTAATTTAAACTGAAACTAAATAAATATTTCCACTTCAGCAATTCAACTGTATCCATTTACAATAAATCTTATGTGTAAACATGGGGCCAGTTGACAAAAAAATATTAATGGAAATTAAATTGAACATTTTACACATTTATTTTTATGGAACAGGAATATTTTGTTACTGTAGACTTAAGGCTGTTACATACTCCGCGAGAAGAAAGAACAAAGTTCTCGGTGACAGAGCTGCGAGAAGTTCTTCCTGGTCTGACGTTACATACTTCACGAGAACTCAACTGCCGAACTCCTCACCGCGGCGCATTGTTACCATGGTAATTTACTCAGTAGCGCCAGCTGATTTCACTTCGCTTTCCTCATTGACTTCAGACTGACCAATCACACAATAGTTCTCGGACAAGCTGCGAGAAGAAAGTTCGGCCCGGGTGATGTGTCGAGAACAAGCTGCGAGAACAAGCTGAACAAGAGCTGAGAGAAGAAAATGACGTCATTTTCTTCTCGCAGCTCTGTCACCGAGAACTTTCTTCTTTCTTCTCGCGGAGTATGTAACAGCCTTTAAAGGTGCAGTGTGTAATATGACATCATCAAGTAAGTTCTACAAAGTTCTAGAATGCAACGCTCCCTGGGTAACCCCACCCCTTTCGAATAATAACAGAAGCTACAGTGGCCTTCAAGGACAAGAACAATTCAAAATTCTAAACAATGCATCTGATGACATTCCAACTATGACACTTCCAAAATGGCGGCGCCTAGGCCTTGGTCCAAGGTATAGAGAAATATGGACATATATGAGACCCTTTCTAAGAAAAAAAAGAAAAAATAATTCAGCTATTATGCACTAAATTAAACGTACTTGTGGATATTATAATTATTTTCTACAAAATCTGCTAGGAAATAAAACACAAAATTCTACACACTGCAGGTTTAATTTAAAACGGGAATATAAAACTTCTTGGATGTAAGTTACGTTTTACAGAAGTGAGGTTAAAGTGTGTATTAAACATATACGATGTAAAACAGTAACAGTCAGTGAACTGACCTCAGAGTCTCCAGTCTACAGAGTGGACTCTCGAGAAAACCACACAGCAGCTTCACTCCTGAATCCTGCAGCTTGTTTTGACTCAGATCCAGCTTTCTGAGATGGGAGGGGTTGGACTTCAGTGCTGAGGCCAGAGATGCACAGCTGATCTCTGACAACCTGCAGTCACTCAATCTGAATAAAGAATAAATGATGGAGATAAAGATTAAATTATAATTTTATTAGAAGTGTTCGAGTTTTAAATGTTTAGCTAAACATTATTATGTCCTGATCAAATAACCTTTCTCATAACTTATCACAGTGACTTTGTCATTCTGTGTTTGTGGATCATCATAATGTCAGTTATATTTTATTGTTTGTGAAAATAGATTAAAATAAAGAAAAACATTATTTCCACTTCAGCAATTCAATTTCATCGATGTACAATACATTGCCAGTGTAAAGATGTGACTTATATTGATATAAATTGTATTTCACAACCAAAAGTGGACCTTTACAACATGTTTCCAGAAGTCCAACAGTAACTGACCCCAGAGTCTCCAGTCTACAGAGTGGACTCTCCAAAAGCAAATAAATGAATTTAATTAATAGTTTGTGTAGAGATGTGACCATTTTCCAAAAATGACTAATCAAAATTTAATTTGAACAAACACATTTTCCACATTTATTTCAGAAACAAAAGTATGTTGTGATTGCAAACCAAATTTAGATGAGCTATAACAAATATGACAAAAGGAAATTATAGATGTAAGTTATGTTTTACACAAGTGGTTAAATTGCTAATGAAATATATAATATCTCCAACAGCAACATAGTCAGTGAACTGACCTCAGAGTCTCCAGTCTACAGAGTGGACTCTCCAGAAAACCACACAGCAGCTTCACTCCTGAATCCTGCAGCAGCTTGTTTTCACTCAGATCCAGCTCTCTGAGATGGGAGGGGTTGGACTTCAGTGAAGCCAGAGAAGCACAGCTGATCTCTGACAAACTGCAGCCCCTCAATCTGAATAAAGAATAAATGATGAAGAAGAAGATTAAATTATAATCTAATCAGATGTGTTCAGGTTTTAAATGTTTAGCTAAACATTATTATGTCGTAATCAATTAACTTTTCTCTAAACTTATCACAGTGACTTTGTTATTCTCTGTTTGTGGATCACCATAATGTCAGTTATACTTGATTATTTGTTAAAACACATTAAAATGAACTGAAACCAAATAAATATTTCCACTTAAGCAAATAAACTTCATCAATTTACAATAAATCTTCTGGGTAAAGATTTGACCATTTACCAAACAAATATGAAAATTAATTTAGTTTAAGAACTAAAAGTGGAAAGTTACTAAATGATTCTCTAGGAAACACATATTTTGTGACTGCAGACTAAATTTTGCATATAAGTTAGTTAGTTATCACAGTGACTTCTGTCTTTGGATCATCATAATGTCAGTTATATTTTATTACTTGTGAAAATGGATTAAAATAAACAAACTAAATAATTATTTCCACTTAAGGAATTCAATGTAATCCATTTACAATAAATCGCCAGTGTAAAGATTTGACCATTTACCAACAAATATTGATAGAAATTTTTTTTTCACAACCAACAGTGGACATTTAAAACATGTTTCTTGTTCCTTGTTGATCTCATACAAGTCTGTTCTGAGTTTATCAATGTCAAATTCGACATATTGGACTAAAAAATACTTAATTAAAAGAACTTTCAATAAACAACATACTTTATTAGCACTGAATGCGCACCATGTACTTGCAGTACTGTTTGTTTGTGTCTCAGGTGTTGCTCTCTTCATTGTGTTTTTCTCTGTTCTTGTTCTTAATCCCAAACACTGGCCATGTTTCCATCTAAATGTGACGCAAGTCTTTTGAAAGTTTGAGTAAAAGAAGAAGCTGAAGATGGCGCTATAGGCAACGTATCGTAACATGTCTGTAATTAAAAGTAGAATACGTAGATGTTACAAAGTGGAAACTGAACAAAACTAAACAACAGTTTACGTTGGGCTTGGGTTGTTATTTGTCTGTTGTTATTGTCCTTTCAGAGAAGTTAGTATTCTCCATGTTTACTGCTATCTGGAGATCAAGACATTATGCAGAGATTATGATGCACGTGGTCTCGCACAGCCAGACCAAACTATAGCAGGCAGTATGGGCTGGCAGCGCGCTCATTTCTGAGATTGGGGTGGAAAGTGGGCTGGCCTGAACCAATAATAATCGTCTTGGGCGGAGCTAAGCCCAGGAAGCAGAAACGGTGTCCTTGCAAAATAAAAGAGGTGAGCAGTGAAATAACTACTGTTAATTCACCATCAAAAACGCCACTCAAAAATATTAAAGATATGTCGCCTCAAACTCAATCAAACTTTATTTGTATAGCACTTTATATAAAAGCAAATGTTCTGCTTGTATGAAAAGTGCAATACCCCCCCTCAGACACATACACAGATAAGCACATGCATGTGAGCCAGACTATGATGTCACATCATCATCAGTCACGTGTGTTCAATGTTCACACAGTCACTTCTTATTACACTCATGTGTTTCCATTTCATTATTTGCGCATTAATTCTTTTTGAATTAATCAAAAACCACCTCAATCAAGCATAAAAACAACTAAAAGGATTTTCTTTCATATTTTGTTTGTGAATTAAATGAATTTTAATTCTCAGAGCTCTGGCTTAATGCACACCACACCACAGCAGCTGATTGTTGTCTCTGTACCAGCCACATCAGCTTCTGACATGAAGATCACAGTTCCTAACTTCACCTTCATTGAGCTTTGACTTCATGTCTTTATTTTCTCTGACTGACTGACTGACTGACTGACTGACTGACTGACTGACTGACTTCTCTCTCTCTCTCTGTTTATACAGAAGCTCAAACTCTCTGTTGCCTGTTTCTATCTGCTGTCATCAGATCTTCAATAAGTTCATTCATATCTCTCACAGTCTACAGCCTCATCAGTACTGACTGATGGACCACAATGGGAGTCTGTGGAAGCTGAAAGAAAAAAGGCATAACCCCTAAAATGATTTTAATTGAATATATTCAATAACTATGTAAACTACAGTCGTTGAACTGACCTCAGAGTCTCCAGTCTACAGTGTGGACTCTCCAGTGCAGCAAACAGCTTCACTCCTGAATCCTTCAGGTTGTTGAGACTCAGATCCAGCTCTCTGAGATGGGAGGGGTTGGACTTCAGAGCCGAGGCCAGAACTTCACAGTGAGTCTCCGAGAGGTCACAGTGAGAAAGTCTGTAATGAAACGTATATAAAAACAATATGTAACTATGAAAGAGGACACTTTATTTTGACTGTAATCATTTGGTTCAGCTCATCTTATTTCACTTGAATTTGACATGAAACAATAGTTCTCATCGCTCTCTCTCTCACACCTGCAGACCTGAAATCTGTTTTGATATTCTAGTAGATGAGACACAATGTAGTTACATTTAGGCTTCTATTATGTTCACAGACTGTCAATGTGAAATCATTTTAGAGCTGCAACTAACAATTATTTAATAATCGATTAAAGGATAAGTAAGCAATATTTTTTTTGTTAATATATGTTTTATATCACTCTATATTCATACAGAAATCACTTAAACAGTATGCACAGTTCATAACACAGGAATCAGTCATTCAGCTTTGCAGTAATTTTGGAGAATCCCGCTCGCTCTTATCCAATCAGGAGACAGATCGCTATAAAGAGGCGGGTCTCTGTGCCCGTGAACGCGCAGAGCTAAATCAGCTACAATGGCGGAGCAGGTGAAGTTGTCGATTTGAGCGCTACTGGAGACGGCAAACACAAGAAAACTCCCTGAGCTGAAAAAAACGGACAAAGACAGAAGCTATATGACTCGCTGCTCTCCATCGCGGCACAATCTGACGAAGACGGCTGTGCCTTCATGTGGTGGTGACGTAGGGACGAGGGAGGGGACTGCAGTCACTGACAGGAAGTTGGCTAAAAGGACCGTTTACTTACTTCTCCTTTAATCTGTTGATTATATTTTTGATTAATCAAAAAATTGGATAAAAATAAAGTATTATTCCACCACTTTTTTTCATAAACAGCTGCTTGAAGTCATATTAAATTATAAAAAGATATAAAAAAATGTAATTAAATGTTGATGTCGAATAGCTTCATCAACGACTGAGACAAGACTAGGTGAATACTTAGTGTGTAGTGGCAATCTACAAAGCAACGCGTAGTGGTGGTGCATCAAAAAGGAAAGTCGGCCAGGAGTACACATTTAACCATTTATTTTAGAACTGTGCAAAATAATAGACAAGCTCCTGTAACTTAAACAAAATAAATAAAACGATAACAAATCAGATCCCTCAAACAAACAAATGATCACACACTCTGATGAATGGTGGCTTCCACCATTTAAAACCCAATCAGCTGATCAACCGTGACTTCCTTAAACAACGTCACCCCGTGATTGAAAACGTAAATTGTAAAACATTTACAAACATAACCACACACTAATACAACAGCACACAGAGAAATTGGCTGCCACACCTAGTATATGACTGGACCGTAATTGGGTTCAAGTGGTTTAAATGTTAATATTGTCACCTTATACATTCTCATTTAAAATATACTGTTGACAATAATTATTTTATTATCATAAAATATATAAATTTTCAGGTTACATTGAAATAGATATTGTTTATCTGTTTTGAAGTAAAAATCAAGTTCTCTAACACAGCAGGAAAGAAATAACTTGCATTTCTTACAAATCAAATTACTTTAAATATTACTATTTGAAAATAAGAAAATAACTTGAATCTCTAGTAAACAAATGTCTTAAATAAAAATGTCTTAAATTAAAGTAAAAAAATGTCAATAAATCACTGCTTATTAAAGCTGGGGTGGAGAATGTGTGGTAAAAATAGCAGTTGGGATAGCGATTTGAATCCAAATACCTCAACCGCTTCACTTGTTCTCTTTGGTCCTTCCCCTATGGGCCCTCCCTGACACGCTCTACACCAGGGGTATTCAACTAAAATTCAAATAGGTCCAGTTAGAGAAAATGTCCTCAAGCAAAGGTCCGGAACATCATAATGTCTAACTTGCGTTATGATTCAGTGTGATACAGTGAAGTAGCCTAGTAGTTGTATCAACGTCTGCATGTAATCAACAACTGACTGTTAGATCAATATAGGAAGAACAATTCAAAAACATTTCGACAATATTTATTCTCACTTTTAAACAATTATACAGATATATAATACTGAAGATATATGTATTATTTAAGGAGGTTCAACTGACTCAACTGAAACTAATCTCTTCATAGAAAAGAAGGGCTGCATTTAAAAATAAAATGGTGAAAATAAATATAATAATAATCTTAAAATAAAGATAAAATATATAATTCATTTTTGAAAAATAAAATAAAGTATAGCAGCAACTTCAGTGTCCCCTTTGTCTTTGTGAGTGTTTTAACAGTTTCAACCAATTTCAAAAAAATATATATCTCAACACCAGGCTTAGTTGCAGAACATAATGACATAATGCATCTGAGATTAGAAGGGGTGCAAAAAAAATGAATTATGCAATTTGAGAAATATTTCAATGTATAATTTCTAAACTTCACTATACCTACTATGTTTGTTTAACATAAAAAACTGTCAGAAACTAAACCCCTGTAGGGGGTTCTGGGGGTTTCCCCCCCAGAATTTCTTTTGTGTTTTTAAAATGTAATCGGAGCATTCTGGTGCATTCTGGGGAAAAGAATAAAAGAAAAAGTCAACATTTAATATAGTTAAGATGAATAGAAAAATTAACAAAACAACATAACTTGCTAGCAGCCAGATGCTTAACAACTGGACTGAGGGACGGATGACCACTAGCTTTCGCTAATGTTAGTGGGGCTACTGCCAAATATCTTGCTAAAAAAATTAACCTTTATTTATAAAATTCTGCCATTACTAAGAATATGTAACACTTAAAATATAGATAATTGAAACTACATACAAAATGTATTTTTTTTGCTGTTGTGGGCAGTAGTGCTGCTGGCGATTGGTGATGATGCATGTCAATCTTATGTCTGTGACATTCACACATAGGTCTACATCAGGGTAATAGCGAGTCCACATGATTGTACCTTGACCGGTTTTCACCAGTCTTACAAAAGGGGAAAAAACTCGCTGAGCGACGCTGACACACGGAGCCGGTGAGCGAGCGGGCGAGCGAGAGAGAAAGCGAGAGAGAGTAGCACCTTAGCAAAAACTACAGCAATTACATATATATTTTTAAAGTATATTTATAAAACAATTCAGTCCGCCCTCTTTCCCTAATTGAGGATGCAGAACTAACTAACTATTTCAATTGAGGGTGCAATGCATGCTTATGCACCCCCGTAGAACCGGGCCTGCTCAATACCATTACAATTAAACAGTTTTAGCTTCTCTTTCTTTCCCTCTTTTATCCCACTCCCCCACTTTCTGTTGTTCAGTGAGAGAACTGAGCTCTAGCTTGTCCTGCCAGGAGTTTAAATCTGGGCTGGAAGGATGTCAGGGCCATTAATCTCATGCACATGTGCAGGTGCTCATAGGGGAGCCTGGATCGATATTTACTTTTAATTATGTTCATGAGACGGACTGGTTTTGTGTTTCCAGTTGGAAGAATGAACATGAATGAGTCTGTACATTCTGGATTGAAGGCTCTGTTTTCGCTGTCTACTTTTCTCTTCTCAGAGAGCGCCATTTGTAGTTATTTTTTTGTAGTTATTTTTCTGTCTCCGGCTCACTCTGTCTCTTTTCTGTCTCGCAGTATTTCTCACTCTTCTCTGCCTTCTCCCGCTGTGTAGCCTACTCACTCTCCTCCCGCTGTCTTATCGGCCTTCTCCCGCTGTCTCTCACTCTCCTCCCGCTGTCTTTCTCACCCCTCTACCGCTGTATTTCCCACTCTTATCTGACTTATTTCGCTGTAGCCTAATTCCCGTAATTCTTGCACTTCTCTGTCATCTCTCGCATGATCGCTCACCGTCTCTTTGTCGGTGAGCCAGCCTGAGCCGGGAATGCACAGATTCGATTGGCTGAGTAGCAGGAGGCAGGATGGCTTAACTTGAATGCAATTGACCTTTGGCTCAGTCCCCGCTAAGCCCCGCCCCCGAATGCAAATGAACCAATAGCGTTTAACTACTAACGACCCAGGTTCCAGACTCGGACATTCTCAGCATCTATCTCCATAGAGAACCATTGGAGCCTGCGACACTTTTGTTGTTTTCTTGGCTTTATTAATTGTTAAAGACGCAAAAATGGCCAAACGATGTGCCTGGGCCACATGCAACAGCGATACGTGATTACGCCAGCTGCTCTCATTCACGTCGTTACCCCCGCGGATTTTAAAGTCAACATTGCAGCTGCTGTCAGTGCCCGCAGATATTTCAGACTGGAGGAAATTTAACAAGTTGGATTATATTTTAAAAAGGGAAAGAATGAATAGCAAGAGAAATGCCTGCGCCAGCCTTGGACGGTTTACAACAGCGAAAAGGACCAACAATGTACGAGCGTTTCAAACGGGCAGGTAGCCTACATGAACGGAAGGATGCTAGCTAGCTCTGCTGTCAGTCACACTGGATGATAACTATCAGCTTGCTTCTTTCTACAGCCAGGGAGTCAGATTGGTGAGTCAGAAACTATTTTGGGGTTTATTTAATAATCAGTTGATGAATTTATGCCGAGTGCAAGCCATGATGCTTTTTATATTCAATTGAGCAGTTGTGTTTTCATTGTTGCTGATGGACAAACATAGTTGGAGCTGTGCAATAATCAAGGATAAAGAGATGGTTTAATTCTGATGCTGGACATAGTCTGTATGCTACTGGTACTTTATCTATTAAGATTTAGTTTATGGAGGTGCCTTCAGTTAGATTTCCTACAGAACATTGAGTGCTGTCTTTTATTTTGAAAGCTAAACAGAAGAAGCCGAGTAGTGTAAATCGGCGAAGGTTTGGCTTGTTCCCCTGCGTACTTCCCGGCCCTTGATGTGAGAGACGAGTCCGTGTAGTTGATGGATGAGATGTTTTATCATTTAGAGAAAACTACAGTACGCACAAAACAGAACCTGCAGTCACTGTCGTGTCATTTCAAATACGTCTGGTCTGTGTGTGTATGTGCGAGAGAGAGCTGCCATATTGTAAACAAGCAGTCAGCTGCGACAACTTGTCCGAGTTAGCAACAGTAACTAAGGAGGGCGGGGCTTAGCCAAAGGTCAATTGGTCAGTGGATTTCCTGATTCGCTAAACCAGTACCGTAAAGTCTAGAAAAGCTGCGCCGGTCAAAATAGAAGCGCCCCGTCAAAAATTTAAATTTAAATCATTTATTGACTACAGGTCCGGGTCCGTATAGGACGGCGTCTGGGTCCGGACCCGGACCGCCTGTTAGTGACCCCCGCTCTACACCAACAACGTCGGTGCCAAAGTGAATGGAATGTCCCAACAGCCAATAAGAAAAGAGAATCGTATTTTTTATTTAATTTTTTTGTTCAGAATCGGAGCCTCGCTCTGATTGGTCAAAGTATACCGCTCATGTTAATTTTGATCAATCAGAAATCACATACCCCAGCTTTAAGATGTATAAAAGTGCTTGGACAGGGCCCAAATCAAAATAATCAACATGTGCAAGTTGAAGTCGATTAGAGGGTCTGAATGCTCAAAGCTTATCATAAACTCTAAAGACAAAGTGGTGAAACACAAAACAAAACAAAAAACAGATATTATCTGGTTATGTGATTAAATAAGATCAGCATCTATTCATGGAACAAAAAAAAGTAACTGAATTGATTTATATAATCGTAAAATACTGCTAAATTGTGTGATAAATTCATACTATACTTAAAAATCGAAAACACTAAAGTCCTTCAATGTGTTTTAACAGGTTTACACATTGTGTCCATCACCCAGAGGAAGATTGACCAGAGAAAAATGAAAATCTATATTTAAATTCTCAGCATTTGGAACTCAAGAAAAAGCACATATCAAACACAACCAACATAGTTTTTGTAATAAGCAGGTCGACCACTATTTTAAGAATAATACGGTTGGTTTGTGATTTATTTGAGGAACCAAACTAGTAATCTACAGTGATATATGAAGTTAATCACATCTGTACTTACACAGCCTTTCTGCAGTTCCTCACAGCTGGAATCAGTCTCCGTCGTCCTGTGTCTGATGTGTTGTACTTCTCCAGGTCCAACTCATCCAGAACCTCGTCTGACATCTGCAGCATGTAGGCCAGAGCTGAGCAGTGGATCTCAGACAGTTTCTTCTCTGATCTGTTCTCTGACTTCAGGAACTCCTGGATCTCCTGATGAACTGAGAGGTCGTTCATCTCCGTCAGACAGTGGAAGATGTTGATGCTTCTGTCAGGAGAGATCTTATCACTGTTCATCTCCTTCAGGTTGTTGATGACTCTCTGGATGATTTCTGGACTGTTGTCTGTTGGACCCAGCAGGCCTCCCAAGAGTCTCTGGTTGGACTCCAGAGAGAGGCCATGAAGGAAGCGGACAAACAGGTCCAGGTGGCCATTTTTACTTTCAAGGGATTTCTGCATGGCTCTCATCAAAAAGGTATGTAGTGATGAGACATTGTCTGTCCCCAGGAAACCCCACAGTACCTTTATGTTCCTGTTGGTGTAACAGTGGTACATATAGACTGCAGCCAGAAACTCCTGGACGCTCAGATGAACAAAGCTGTAGACTGTTTTCTGGAAGATCACACTCTCTCTCTTGAAGATCTCGGTACAAATTCCTGAGTACACCGAGGCCTCTGTGACATCCAGACCACACCGCTCCAGGTCTTCTTGGTAGAACATGACGTTTCCTTTCTGCAGTTGTTCAAACGCCAGCCTCCCCAGCTTCAGAAGAAGTTCCCTGTCGGCCTCCATCAGCTCCTGTGGACTCGTCTCATGTCCCTCTTCATACTTCTGCTTCTTCCTCTGCGTCTGAACCAGCATGAAGTGTGAGTACATGCCAGTCAGGGTGTTGGGCAGCTCTCCTCTCTGGTCTGCAGTCAACATGTGCTCCAGAACTATAGCAGTGATCCAGCAGAAGACTGGGATCAGACACATGATGTGGAGACTCCTGGATGTGTTGATGTGTGAGATGATGCTGCTGGACAGCTCTTCATCACTGTATCTTCTCCTGAAGTACTCCTCCTTCTGTGGGTCAGTGAAGCCTCGTACTTCTGTTACCCTGTCAACACATGAAGGAGGGATCTGATTGGCTGCTGCAGGTCGGGAAGTTATCCAGATGAGAGCCGATGGAAGCAGATTCCCCTGGATGAGGTTCGTCAGCAGCACGTTGACTGATGACTTCTGTGTGACATCAGACACGACCTCATTGTTGTGGAAATCCAGAGAAAGTCTGTTTTCATCCAGACCGTCAAAGATGAACAAAACTTTACAGACAGCGAGCTTCTCTGCTGTGACCTTCTGTAATGTTGGATGGAAGACATGGAGCAGCATGAGAAGACTGTACTGCTCATCTCTGATCAAGTTCAGCTCCCTGAACGAAAGCGGAATCAGCAGACTGATATCTTGGTTTTTTGAGCCCTCTGCCCAGTCCAGAGTGAACTTCTGCACTGAGAAGGTTTTTCCAATGCCAGCGACTCCGTTGGTCATAACGACTCTGATGGGTCTGATTTTATTCTGCTGGTCGGGTAAGGCTTTAAAGATGTCGTGGCACTTGATTGGAGAGTCATGGAGGGTCTTTATCTTGGAAGCTTTCTCAAGCTGCTTCACCTCATGTTGGGTATTGACCTCTTCACTCTGTCCCTCTGTGATGTAGAGCTCAGTGTAGATCCTGTTGAGGAGGGTTTTAATCCCTTCTTTATCAGTTCCTTCAGTCACATGTTCACATCTCTTCTTCAGACTGATCTTATGTTCGTCTAAAACCTCCTGCAGACCACTATCTGCTGGAAGACAAGAAACAATTACAAAATAAAAACATTTTTGGAACCTTTTATTTTCCAAGACCAGCATTAAAACAGGGGTTTTACCATTCAAGGGCTTTTGAAAAAAACCTTAATATCTATTCTGTACAACACAATGAATAACCCAATAAGAATCCTGTGTTCAGACATGATGACTCCAGCTGACAGATCTACAGTCTTACCATGTACAGTGCTGGTCTGACTGGCTGAGTTGAAGCACTGTCTGCAGAACCAGTGTCCACAGCTGGTAGAGACTGGATCCTTCAGGACGTCCTGACACAAAGCACAGCAGGACGGCTGCTCCTCTCTGTGGAGATCAACACTTTCTTTATAACACATTATGTTGGAGCCATTATGCTACTCTTTTGTTTTTGATTTATTTGGTGAACATGCAGGTTTGTGTTTGACCAGTGGGTGGAGCTTTGGCTCATTAGAAAGCATAAAATGTAATCATCTGGCACGGCCGGCCAGGTGTGTGTAAGTTGTGAAAAGCAAACAGTTTTGTACCGTGTCAACTTGTAAACTTGTCAGCGTCTGTTATACATTGCTCTGTACTTAACAGCCTGATATTGAATGAACTTACCTTACAACAGAAACAAATTGGAATATGAACTATTGGTGAGCATGCACCACAACATGCAATAAATGAGTCACAGCACTCAAAGCGACAAGGTTGTATTGGACACACAAACAGGCCTACGACCGAGTTCTCCCACACTGCACCAAACAGGCCTAATGTAGAGTCGGTTAATAGGCTCTACACATTACATAAGTGGAGGCCAACCCATGGCTCACTAGTGCAATGCAGCTCTTTCCCTTCATAAATATTCAATATATATCATGAATATAAATCCGTCTCTGAACATGAGTCCTCTGAAATGGATGGAACAAAATCACACTCCTCAAAAGGGTCAAACCACAAACTTCTACATTGTAACTAAACCAACTTATACCATAGTCTGTGTGAATACTCTATTCTGATTGGCTGGAGAACATTCCATAGGTGTGGATTAACCCCTGATGTATGGACACCTAGATGGAACTGTTTACATTCTGTCCACTTTAATGCGTCGCCGGCTCCCCGCTGATTAAACTGTGTTGATAAGGGATTTATATAAAGCCTAAAATATCCTGCCGTGCAATAGCCTCTGGACACCACAGGATGGCGCTCGTAACACAAGAGCTGTAGTAACGATAGTAGTACAATAAAGTGGCTAAACTTAATGTCCTCTGGTTAAACGTCAATGGTGATCTCGTTAAAAAGGTGAGTAAGACCCCTGTTTAATTTGAGAAAAGGTTTGTAACTGAGTTTACATGTGTTTAGCCACCAAAGCCCGGCTTCACTGTCTATCTGGACATAGGCTACTGCTGTCAGTCAGTCACTGCCTCACGTAACTTCTGGCTGTAGCCCGTAATACACATGTTCGCCAGTCATATTCTCCGTGAAATGCGTTATTTATTTTGGGGGAAATGCTTTCTTAGCTCGGTGGAACTGTTGTTAAACATGTTTTGTGATTACATTTACTGTTTGTACTAGGGATGCACCGAACATTCGGCCACCGAAAATATTCGGCCGAAAATGGCAAAATAAGTCATTTTCGGTTTCGGCCCGAAACAGTTAAAAGGCCGAACAAAATTACCGAATATTGACAAACTAAATGACAATAAGGAAATATTTTTTTAAAAGAGCTGCGCGCTTGCAAACCAGGAAATGGAAGTAAAGAGAGACGTAACCGTGTATGTGAGTCCACGTCTGGTCGGGAGCGCGCAGCAGGAGCAGTCTGTAGGCTGCGTGCATGATTATGTCAGAGTCCAGTGTGGGAAATGTTTTTCAAACTGGATGAAACACGGCGCATTGCAATGCTTTAAGCAGCATTGAGATAAAATGCTCGTCCAAGACTGATGTTTTATCACATTAGAAACACAAAAGCCTTGCGCGAGCGAAGCAGCGATTCACCCAGTGAAACTAACGGTTGGTAACGGAGTCACTGACACCTCGCTGGTGAGAGCCGCAGCGCAAAAAAAATCTGGTTTGACGGCGAAAATGATAATCATATTGTCCATTAGCGCTGTGGGAGACAGGGGGGGGGGACTGCGATCTGATTGCATTGCTCGAGTCTGAATACATTTCTTTATATGTCCATGGAATACAGAGCCATCTCGGCAAACTGACAGCGTAACTAAATAGCCTATATGTCCAGTGAGCCGCCTCCCCCCGTTAGTTTCAGTCTACAGCCGAAAAAGTTACTATCACCTCCTAAGCATGGACATCGTTTAAAGCCTCTCATTGTTATGATCATTAGGCTTTGATACACATTCTGAAGTCTGATCATTACGGTGGGAGTTGTGGTGCAGTTTTTAGAGCAACTCAACCTGCACTGCATGCATTGCAAAAAAAGAAAAGAAAAAAATGGCAATAAGTCGATCTTTTTGTAGATTCTTCCTCATATAAGTCAAGGTACAAATCAATGAGTGGTTCACAATAACATTCCTAGTAAAATGTTAATTTTACTCTTAGATTTGAAGGTTTTACTGTTTCTTTATTTATTTAGGGTTGATTTTTAGTTGTAGGCTATGTTTGAGGAGAACATTTGGGAGTTCATGTATGCAATGTTGAAAGAAGTGGCAAAATAAATAAACAAAACTGCAAAAGCCTCTTTCGGTATTCGGTTTCGGCCATTCGGCCAACTGTTTCATTTTATTCGGTTTCGGTTTCGGCCAAGAATTTTAATTTCGGTGCATCCCTAGTTTGTACAGTGTGCGCAATGTTTTTTGACTTTGTATATTGCTAGCTTAACAGTAGCTCTGTGGCTAACAGCTGCAGCAGTCTCCCGTTGCTCGTATTATCACTGGTCCGACTTCCCAGTAGAATTTGAACGCACCGTTAAAGCCAAATTCTGTCGTTGCCAGGTCGTATCCTTGGTTGTTCCTATTGACTGGAGTACTGAACTACGTTTTCATTACATAAGAACCTTATGGGTTTGCGATGGGTATTCCAGTTATTATACGAGGTCTCGGGCGTTGCTGTGGAAACAAGTTGTTATTCGTTCGAAACAAATCTAGTTTCTTTTAAAAAAATCTAATTTGATCACAAAAAGGCATGAAAATATAACTGAGTGGTCTAATTATTATTTTTATTAGTAGGAGACTATGGTATAAGCGGGTTAATGCCCTTCGAGGTGTCCATGTATCATGTATTAATGGACTCCGCTGCGCGTCGGACAGTTCTCACCTCCACGGTGTCCATTAATACATGATACATGGACACCTCGTCGGGCATTAACCCTTACATGTTTTATGATAGTGTTTGCAAAGCTCACACCTCTCTGCAAAGAAAGACCAATATCTAGAGTCGCTTCAATGTCCCAAAATAGAAACAGTCTCTTACTTTGTGTCTGAGGGTCCAGGTTCATCGCTAACGTCTGGAGGATCCTCTTTGGACCGGTCACTCTTCATAGATAGATAGTCGTAGTCTGGAGACCCTGAACTTAACATGAACCTGATTAGATAAAATAAAAAAAAATTAAAATAATTGTTATTATTGTCTCATTATTATCTACAGCTGGAAAGGTTTGGTAAAATTGCCGCCTGTTTTAAACTTTAATTAGGCCTTGTTGTTTATGAAGTGGTAATGTGTGCAGGCAAAGAGGGAAACAAGAAAAGCAGTGTGTCACCTCGAGCAATTTTCAGAGACTACAGTAAACTTTGTGCCATGAGGATTTATACTTTTAACAGCTCTGTTTCAACAAAGAAAAAACAACTAAAAAACTGTTCTACTGCATTTCAAATCGTATCAATAATTTATGTTTATAAACCTCATGTTTTAGATTCAGGACTTTCAGTATTTGGATGAAGCAGCTCATGATCAATAGGGTGTATTGCAGCTTCAGCTGTTATTTCAATGTGTCAGATAAATATTTCATCAACATATAGATAAACATAAGTGTCAGCTTGGACTCTGTATGTGGCGGATAAAGAACTCGGACTGGGATCAGAAGTAAATACAACTATCAAATGTACTATATTGTTCTGGGGCTCCCGGTCAAACCACAACTTATCGTCCTAACAATGGCGACAACAGCACTTTTCCATAATGTGAAGCTGACGGCTATTTAATAAAAAAGAAAAGAAAGAAAAGGCACAGTGCCTCCTGCATTTGGGTCGGATCGAGTCCGGACAAATTCACACCACAAACGAACTGCAGCAGAGTGCGTTTGGAAACGCACCGAGACTACCTCTTCAGCTGGGTCTCGGAGCGTTTGTTTGGTCCGCCCCCGAGTGCGATTGCTGTTTTCACACCTGCCTGAAAGATGCGCACCGAAGGCAGAAGTGCATCTGAGGGTGTATTCACACATGCCGTGTTTAGTTCGGTTGAAACGAACTCAGATGCACTTCTGCCTTCGGTGCGCATCTTTCAGGCAGGTGTGAATACAGCAATCGCACTCGGGAGCGGACCAAACAAACGCTCCGAGACCCAGCTGAAGAGGTAGTCTCGGTGCGTTTCCAAACGCACTCTGCTGCAGTTCGTTTGTGGTGTGAATTTGTCCGGACTCGATCCGACCCAAATGCAGGAGGCACTGTGCCTTTTCTTTCCTTTCTTTTTTATTAAATAGCCGTCAGCTTCACATTATGGGAAAGTGCTGTTGTCGCCATTGTTAGGACGATAAGTTGTGGTTTGACCGGGAGCCCAGAACAATATAGTACATTTGATCGAGAGGACGCGTAAAAATGCTGAA
Organism: Hyperoplus immaculatus; assembly: GCA_949357725.1. NCBI lineage: Eukaryota > Metazoa > Chordata > Actinopteri > Uranoscopiformes > Ammodytidae > Hyperoplus > Hyperoplus immaculatus. Next base: position 32,741,177 of record OX442353.1, on the reverse strand, counting down.
TGTGTTCAGCGATCAGATGAAGGAGAGGGGAGCGTCTCTCGCACAGTGCCAACAGGTTCACACTGCGCTTTGCATGAAGTGTGTGTTTTTATTTTGCTTCCCATATAGGCCTACGGGACCGTCAATAGGCTACTATCCCCGTGTCAGTTTGGAGCTGAACTGCGCCGACCCAGCTGATACACAGCTTAATCAGCTGAGTGTCAGTTTGAGCCTATTCTTCTCTCGTGACGCGCGTCCAGCACCAAAAATACAGTAAAAATTATGTTTCATATCGTAGGCTACAAGCCACATAACGTGGCATTGACATAGGGCTACATATTATCACCATATGAAACAACAATAATTTGATGTTTTTCCTCTTTATTTATAGGTTAGATGTAGGCCCTTTTATTATTTTTAACCCCATATTATATCAATGATATATATTTCGCAGTTTTAACTTCGTGGTTCCTGTTTCTCTCCACCCCTGAATGTCTGTCCAATGAATGAATGACCTCAGATCACGTGTGGTTTTGCTTCGTAATGCTGGTTCACTTGCAAAAGGGGCAATATGAAAGTGGACCACACCAAACAAAAAAAATCAAACCTCTATTTGGTCTGGACCAAAGCAAGTGAACTAGCGGACTTTCCAAGTGTGAATACACCCTGAGTTCGTTTCAACCGAACTAAACACGGCATGTGTGAATACACCCTTACTCTGTGTGTGAGGGTCCAGGTTCATGGCTGGAGTCTGGAGGTTTCCCTTTGGACCGGTCACTCTTCATAGACAGACAGTCGGAGTCTGGAGACCCTGATCTCTGTCTGTGGAAACAACAATAATTTACACAGTGTTTTATCATTCGTCTTTGTAAAGAGCAGAGATAACACTTACACTTCAATGTTCTCATGTATGGAAGCCTAAAAGGGCCACGTTTGCATTTTATATTTATGACATATTTACCGTGTTCTGTTTCCTCTAGATCACAAGATACTGAACATAAGATGAAAGGCCTTTTGTGATAACAGATTGATTATTACAATATCTTGAGATAATGACTAAAATAAACTGTGATCATGAGATTTGATGAAGATTTGATGACAAAACCTTGTTGAATTCCTCTTATCTTATTATTAGTGCTGACTTTCTACATCTACATGTTTGAAGTTATCACATTACTGAATCCTATTCACTCAGTTTACAGTAGAAACAGTCTCTTACTTTGTGTGTGAAGGTCCAGGTTCACTACTGAGGACTGAGGGTTTTCTTTTAGACCGGTCCTCTTCCTCCACATCACTCATCTTCTACAGTCTGAGAGGTAACCTTTAACACTGGAGACAGACACACACACACACACACACACACACACACACACACACACACACACACACACACACACACACACACACACACACACACACACAAAAACACCCACCCACACACTTAAATAAAAATAAAAGCAGAACTCCAACTATAAAGTTGATAGTTTCTTGTTTATTTTACATTAGTCTTATCAAAACCATTTGTTTTCAAGCCATCATTATTACAAACTTTGGTTTAGATCCATAAAAAAAATAGTCCGTTAGAAGCTGTCTACTTCCTGATTGTTTTGACTTGTTTTGTAGCTGTGTTGGCTCAGAAACAAGGAAGTGAAAACTGTGTTTAATGACCACCTGAGTACAGACAGGTTTTACACTAGTTATCTGCAGTTTAGTTTGTTGTTAATAGTTGTACAAAGAAAATGAACAAACCTGTTTTCTTCCCCACTTCTGCGAGTTGTCTGTTCTGAACACTGACTTCACTCCTCAAGCTCTGCCTCCCACAATAACGTCTAAAGTCTAAAGTCATTAGGATCGTTCGGTGAGTCCAAAGTCTCATAGAGTTGCGCAATTATGACGAGCGTCTTGCTGAGCGCACAGCAATGACGGCATTATGGTTAGACTTTTTGTCCGACTTGCAGCTGCGGCTTGGCTGCATTAGACTTTGAAGTCCCGCGGGATAGACACAGACCTAGGATCAGGACGCAGCAGTTGCTTTCCATGGGCTGCGGAGGTGAAATGTTCGATGGGAAACGTCTTGCTGATGGGCGGAGCTGAGCGCTAATTGGGCGTTTGAACCCCGTGCCTTTGATGCATTTCCCCAATTGGTTCTGCTCAAGTCTGACATCACAGCTCAAAATTTAATTATGATCAATTATATTTTTTAAATCATAACACCACAGTGTAACAAATGCATTTCATGAGTGTTAAACTTTCTTAAACCCTTGACAGAAATAGTTTGGAAAGCAATAATGAGAGGTTTTCTCCTGTACAGATTTGTTTTAAAGTGAACACAAACTTCAGTCCCAAAAAGTTGTAGTCTAGTGAAGTAGCCTACATCTTAAACCATTCAGATTAAATCACACCGCCGTGCATTTTGCAGGCTGTCAGGAGGGACTACTTTTTTGTATTCATTGATTAACTGATATTTTGATTAAATAAAACATTTAAATAGTAGTATTTCTATGACTTTCATTTGGCAACTTAAGGGGGGTTAAGGTGGTCTAACAACGCCCATTAACTTTGCTATAATGAGTACATTCCACAGCCTGTCGTGAGCTATTGCTTAATTATTGTCTGAGATTTGTAGTTTTTGTTTGTTTCGCTCGCTACTGGAGTGGTTACGGGTTACTTTGTGTGTTTGGTTTATTTGGGTATTGTTGGTTAAATAATATTAATGCTCATATCTGCATTGTCCATAATCCTCATATAATGTACAAACATGTCCCATCATCCATCTTGTGCTGTACTTTTTTTTCACAATATATTTATTGTAGTGTTTATTCATTTATTTACAACACAGACAAACAAACAAACACCTGCCTTGTGCTGCACTTTTATCTGATAATATTTTAATATCTTGTATTTTGTATGTTTTAGTTTTTCACGGTGCTCACCATGTGCATGAGGGAAAATCAAAACGACTGAAGCATCAGTTGGACACAGAGCATCATTTTCCACACCACCAGAGGGGCAGTTACAACTAGGCTCAGAGGGAAAGAAGCTGCTGAAAAAAATATTCCAATAGAAATCATTTCATAAACACAAAATATGAACACTGAGTCAGACCAGATTAATATTGATGTGTTTGCAGGCTGCTTAGTTATATCGTAATTTGCTGATAAACAAAGTAGCTTTGCGGACACTAATTCATCATAAGTCTGCAAATGAGACAGACAGAGAGACAGACAGAAAGACAGACAGACAGACAGGCACTTTATTGATCCCTAAAGAAAATTCTTAAACCCAGTTGACTCCAGCTCAGTCTAGCTCTGTTGTTGCTCATTGTGAGGAGCAGTGATCCTTTCTCAGTGTGGCAGCTAGAGGGAGATGTCTCTCCACCTTTCATTACTGTGAACCACTGAGGATGTGTTGGCTTGATGAGTCAGTCATTTGAACATATGTGACTATGGATGTGTTAAAGCCGGCTATATTATTACATTATAGCAATATAGTAATTATAGTAATAATGTAATGATTATTGGCAAAACGTGTTTTAGCTATTGGCAAGTTAGGTAACTAGATTATCAGCTTTCATTAAAAGAAAATTACAGTGTCACGCTATTGGCACTTTACTAAATTATTGGCTTTACATAGTGAAGGTTTCACTCAATTAGTTGCAGGTTGCAAATTGCTTTCAACATAATGTCCAATGCAACTGGAGTAAAAGTATTAAGCTGGCAGGTTTAATGAACAAACCCCAAACTGAGACCCACCAGACCAGGTAGTGGGAGGGGAACAACATCAGCCTACTGTTTTCTTTACTTCATCACACACCATAACATTTGTTCATTCATGTTTTACATAGGGAGCCAATTACGGTTGTATGCAGCTGATCTCCCGCTCATCCTGCCCAAGTAGAGAAGCCAGTTCATCCAGGACGGCATCTGTCCGTCTGTCTGTCTGTCTGTCTGTCTGTCTGTCTCCCCTTCTGTAGGTTTCATCTTTTGGATCCCAAAGGAATCTCCGCTCTGTGTGAAATGAACCAGGTGTCAAGCGAGGAGGAGTGTTTTCTATGGGTTGCTTTTTATTGTCTTTTTTTATGTGACTCACCTTACTGCTCCTTTTCGCTGTCTGTAAAGCGCATTGGGTCGCATCCCTGTGAGAAATGTGCTATAGGGGCGCTCCGTGGTGTAGTGGTTAGACCCCCGCCCCCCTCCATAGAGGCTCAGTCCTCTTCACAGCAGACCCGGGTTACAATCGTTTTCTGCATGTCATTCCCCTCTCTGACACATTTCATCTCTGTCTCTCCAAACGGTCTAATGAAGCAAAAAATGAATTGTGCAGCACCAAACCAAACTTATTTATCAGACAACGCCCTCTAGAGTCAGATATGCAGCAGTGAGCGAGAATGATTCAACTGGTGTCTCTAATCACAAGTCAAAATACAAACATAATCAACAGTAATTATTATGTATCCCCCCCACCCCCCCCATGAGCAGCAAGGTCAGGCCATCTTCCAGAGCGACTTGGTGTGAAGATTAAGAAGCAAAAAGGAGGATTGACAATTCCGTCTTTTCAGTGAATCAAAAGATGGTTTTATTCGGCGAGCTTTGCAAAAATATACAATTTATTCAAACAATATAAAATGATTCAAAAGACGAGATTCCAAAGATCAAATTTAGAAAAAGTCAAATGGTCTGAACAACCTGGAAAGCCACATAAGCTTCTACAGAGCCTTGATTTAATAACTTCCCCTTCTTAAGGTTACAATAAGGACATATACGGTCACACAATGAAACACAAGCAATCGATTGGCTAAATGACATATCAAAAATAAACATAATTTTTTCTTTCTTTCTTTATTTTTCAAACAGTTTAAAACGTTGATGAAGACTCACTTTTTTTGCATTGGCCTTTAACATAAGTTGAGACTCCTACCTTTTTTTTCATGTATATGTTATTTTGTATTGTATCTTTTACAGCACTTTGGTCAACTGATGTTGTTTTTAAATGTGCTATAGAAATAAATTTGACTTTGACCTTGACTTTCTGTCCTCCACCTGCAGCTGCTCTTTTGACACACATCCGGTCTTCTACAGACACAGGCCTCATATCTAGGTTTAGCTGTGAGCATGTTACCTGCTCTAAGCACACAGACACTGTCAATTCAACCCAGGTCACCCCTCATGATCTCAACCCTTCAAGAGCATAAAACTTCAGAGAGCAACAGGAATGTATTCAAAATATGCTCAAATATTAAACATATAACAGGAATGATATAAACCATAGGTTGTTTGAAAACATACATCAGTATATAAATGCAAATGCAATGGTTGTTTCTTCTAGTAGTTTATTCTTGGGGTATCAGTCGGTAAAGTCTGTGTATTTTAAGTACTGTATACTTGGTCTCATAAAGTAACTTTAAAAAGTAATATAAGAAAAAAACACTCCACAGATATGACATGTCTGGTGAGGTCCTTCCTTCATTTCTTACATGATTGTCTGATAAACATCTGATTTGCTGAATGTGGTTTTACATGAAATCTCTGAGGGCAGTGAAGGCACCGCGCACGCAAAACATATCACAACTCATTTAAAGGTAAAATGACAGGATACAACTTTGATTAAGTGTCTAAAGTTGAATTTTTATAAACCCCCTCAAAGACACACAGCATTAACATCACTGTGTCCCCACTGTTAATGTTTAAGAAAACATGTTGTTCAGTGTAGACTACGTTTGGTCTGACAATGGATTTCACCACAACATTTACCTCTAAAGGCAAAGACACACTGGGCCGACAACCGACCGTCGGGCGGGTTAGTCAGCTCCAGTCTCCCGATGCGATCAAAAAAGTGCGAAGAACACACCGAGCCGACTACCGACTTGCTGTACGTTCTGTGCTTGTGCGTGATGTAATGTCTCCATAACAGCAGGCGGCGCTAATCGGTATTGTTGCCCAAAACAAAAAGGAAAACCGGAAATGACGGGACAGCCCTCTAGACCAAAACACAGAGCACAGTCATTGTTGTAGTGAAACGATACTGGTGTCAGCTCTCGGGCTTCTTCTTGTGGAAGAAAAAATATGTTGCAGGCGAAAAAGAAGGAGGAATCACCGTTTACCTGGTTTGTTTACCATCCTCACTTTCCGGGCTTCACTGATTCGCTAGCCCTCCACCAATCAGATTGCTCCGACTGAAAGACTGGCCGACGCCGATTGAACATGTTGAATCGGCTGAAAAGAAGGCAGAAGACATCTACGACAGCCGACGTCACCGAACACACCAAACAGATTCCTGTCCCCGCCCCTTCCAGACCCTCCGACGATGTCCGACGCCCTATCATTGGCCCGATGTGTATTCGCCTTTAAGCTCAGCAGTGAGAAGAGGCTCATTTACCTCAAGGCTTTTGTAGAAGATGTTTTTAGCGGTAACACAATTCAAACATCCAGAGAAGAGCGCCCTCATCTTGTCCTGAGAGGTAGATATGGCCCTGATGTCATTATAACTCTCTTGTTGGAGGACTTGTTTATCAAGGAGCTCGTCCAGAATGGGTTTAATATTGCTCACTCTCTGGATCAGCTGACCTCTATGTTTGTCCACAAAGTGCTCGCCTGCAAAAAACAAAAAAATTATATTTATCTCCAAAGACTGACTGGATTTGAAGTTAAAACATTTATTTTGAAAACAGGTTTCATTTGAAGATGCTATAACACTTTTACTTTCTATATTCAAACTGTAGACGACTGAAATTCATCAAATATCAAACAATGACAATTCATGACTTTCTGAGGAAAAGACTTCAGATTGTGTAGCAGTGGTTTCTATTGTTCAGAATGATGTGTGTGTGTATTGCAGTTAAGGGCTTCATACTGTATATAGAAGCTAATGGCGTTTAAATGAAACGTTTAAAGACCTAAACAACAGGGATTACGATGAACAGTGTTAAATGTTTGAGTTTAAAATTAAAACTTAACGTTGAATGTCCAACTTCAAACCAACTTCACCACGGTCTCGGGTTAGAGAGCCGTCATGTGCCCTTCCTGGTTTCCTTCCAGTTTGTATTTGATTCTAAAATGACAACATGTGTAAAGATCTAGAGCGCAACATAAGGTGGTGACTAAACCGCGTCCCAACAAGCACACAGGAGCGTTTAGTTTAGTGATGTTGTAAAGTTTATCTCTTGACCTGTTCCCCTTGACAACCAGAGTTTGAGCTAAGCTAACCTGGATGAGAGACCTTTGTCTCTTGAGTTACAGGAATGGTTTCTGTCGCCTTTTCTTGAGCCGAAAAGATAAAAATTACAAACATGAATTGAGGTTAAAATTCAGGAATTGCTCATAAAGACCTTGGCCTTGACCAAATATGAAGCCATGTGGATGAACACAGCCTCAGCAGTTGCAAAATGTACCAAAAAAGTCCTAAGATGCACTGAAGGTTAAATGACCAAGCAAGGACATTTTATATCAGATTCCTTCTAGACAGTCTGAGCAGTGACTGAAGCAGAGAACAAGTCATTTACAGAGGAGACGTCTCACTACATGTCCACCTACCGTCTGCCATGAGATTGACTCCAGCTGCTCCAGCTGAGGGGCCTGCAGCTGAAAGAAATGAAGAGGAGAGTTAAATAACTGAATAATGGATCTGCCTTAGTCTAGTGTTTGTGAATAGTCCTGTTTCTACACACAGTAAAACAGATGCTACACTGTGACCACTACTGAACCAAAGATAGCTGTAGAGATGGTTAAGACATCGCTCTCAAATCAATCAGCATTCTAAATTAAAACGCTCCAAATCTGCTTTGATCTGATATCAGTGTTTAATAGTATTTTATTTAAACTTTGAAGTTCTGTTAATTTAAATTTAAATTGTTTTCCTCTTTTCTGTTGTAGACAATTAACTATTGTGTATTTAATTTATAACACAAATATGAATTGTTGTATAGAAACAAGATAATAATGTACGTACAGACTGTTTACAACCTGCTTTGTCATGTTTGAACACACACACACACACACACATACAGACACACACACACACACACACACACACACACACACACACACACACACACACACACACACACACACACACACACACGCAGTATCTTACCTTCTGAACGAGCAGGGATTTGATAGTCATCTGAAATAAAATGCAGAACAGAGCTAAATATGGACAGCTTATGTTGTGGTTCTATGTTTTGCATTAACAATACTAATCTAGAAATATCTTTAATATGCAAGTAGAATGCAAGAGAGGAAACTAAAGTGACACCAAGGTTTTTGATGGAGAGGTTATGGGAAATATATAATGTCGGGCCGTGTTGTCCTGTAACAGGCAACTCTTGCCAGGAGGACCAACCGTTAACAGTTTAGTTTTATCTGCATTTAGGATCAGGAAGCTAGATGACCTCCAGTCCTCAACAGCACATAGACACTCTTCAAGATTCAATTTTTGAGAATTATCGTTGGGCAAAATTGGTAACATATAGTTGCATTTCATCTACATAACAGTGGGAAATAAAACTAAACTTGGGAATGAAAGAAGGCACCAAGGGGCAGCTAATAAATAGAAAATAGCAGTTTATTTCAAAGTATCTCACTTTTCATAGAATAAGTCAACTGTAATTTCCTCACTAGAATGTATGAGATGGCACGTCAACACAAAACACATTGCTACAAGTACATTAGTAAACCTTCACAGCAGCAAGTTTATTTTCAGTATGCCTAGGTGTTTGGACATTACTTGTCTCTCTTTCATTTCTTATTGACATGGGATCTATTAAATATCTAGTTCCAGGTATAACACAGAATGCTTTCATAGAGCAGTAATACTGTTTGAGAATATAGCACCTGGAAAAACCCCTTGTAAAACTATTTTTATTTGTTTACCCGTAATATATAATTTAATCTGTGTTCTGTTTAGTAATGCATTGAGGCATATAGTTTTATTATAGGTTATGCATTTCTGCCCCTTGCCAGTCGGTGGCTACATCAGTAGTGAATTGCTGAATAAGACACTTTCAGGTTGTAGTCAGAGCCATGATATAACATGGAATGTGTGTGTACGCGGGGATGTACTCTTGAATTCGCTGCTTTGTGATAAGTCTTGCTGTGGATGAATCCAACTGAACTTTTATACACTACTAATGTCTGAGTGGTGTAACAATACCTACTAACCTTTTCGAATTTTCCTTTCCCATACTGCTGAAGGCACAGAGGAGGGTGACGGTTTTAGGAGTGAAAGACAGAGACAGAAGTCTCTGTCTGGCTGTTGTTCAATGTAAACTTCAAAGAAACTTGGGTCACTGCTGTCATGTCTGAGAGTTACCCCCTCATCCTCCTAAACAAATACAACATAAAAGAGAGGAGTTAGTCAAGTTCAGGAGTAAACAAACAAAGGAGTCCCCTGATCAAACCAGGTTAATAACTGTCTGGCTAAACGCTACGGTGACAGTAAAACATGCCGGTGTATCACGTCAAAGTGAGCCAAATGAAATGCCTAAGGCCCCGTGCTGCCATTTAATTGATGACAGACAGTACAAACTTTACCCAGAGCCGGCCCGAGGCATAAGCGAACTAAGCGGCCGCTTAGGGCCCCCGACTGACTGGGGGGCCCCCTAAAAAAAAAAAAAAAAAAAAAATCTTTTTTTTTTTTTTTAGTTTGTGTGTTTGATATTAACATCATATTATGCAAATGTGAGTTATCATACAAACAAGGAATAAAATGTTTTGGTCTAGATAATTAATAGCCTAAAAATGTAATCAGTTCATCTGGGAGGAAATCCGAAATTATCTGATCATGTCACGTTCACATCCATGCACAGTGTGTATTGAGTTTATTTAAAAACAATTGGAAATGGGGCTGTCCTCAGTTGCCCATGCACTGTGTATAGTCTATAGCCTATTTCAGCCTTGTCCGTGGAAAAAAAGATACAGTAGCTGGACAACAGAGTTCTTCTGCTTCGTTCCTCACACTGCATTTAAATGCATTCACTATATTACAGAGAAATATGTCCCGTAAAAGAAAAAGAGCTCCAAGCCCAACCCAGAGGACCCTCCATAATATTTTATTTTATTTTATTTTATTTTAATATTTTTATGGAAAATCCATGTGTCCTTCTTCAGTAGCTTCTAATTTGTCTGACCCAGTGTCTCCAAATTATTTGTTCACACAAAATTTCTCAGATTTATCCTCTTAATTTTCCTCTCAAATTGCACCAGATTCATGCATTTCACTTTAAAAAGGTTAAAAAAATCTCCCGGGGGGGCATAGGGGAGAACGGGGTAATTTGTCACACGGGTTGGATGTCACATTCGTTATATCTCGCCACCAGAGCGCGCTAGCTCTGAAATGTTGATGTAAAAAAGGTCCAGAATTGGGATCAGAGGTCACATACATAGACTTCCTTGGAGTTAGACTGCTGCATTTCAGGTGAGAGGATGTTTTGTGTTTTTCATGTCAAATTCAAAATATTTTGCTTCTCAGTATTTTTCTTCTAGGCTTTTACACAATGGGTTTATAACAAAACACTTGTTACCCTCAGAAAGTGTGAAGGGTAAACTATAGTTTAGATTGTGGTTAGCAAGCTAATTAGTTGTCAGATGGTTGTTGGCCTTGATGCTAACAAGAAATTCAATTTGGGGTTGGTCGTCAAATTTTTTGGGGGGTTGGTTGTCACATGTTATCTCAAGGCTGCAGCCAGAAAAGGAACCCAATAACGAAAGAAATTGTCAAGCTGTATCCTCACTGACACCCCAGAGAAGGAAAGAATAGAGCAGGAAAAGGCAGCTAGCAAGCAAAAGAAAAAAGGGCAACAAAATCAAAACAACCCAGTGCATCCCAAACTAGACCAGCTGCCAAGGCTACAGAATGTTATGTAGGCCTATTTGTCAACTTGACAATGCAATTAAACATTCAAATTTGGTTCTGCCTCCTTGCCTTCTTTTTAAGATTTTTCCCATTAAGATAACATTGTGACAAACAACCCCATAGTGTGTGACAACCGACCCCTTGATGGGGTTGGTTGTCACAATGTGTCAGAGTGTCTTTGATGGTAAATTACTTCTTCATTACAATAAGTTGGAAAAAAAGAGAGACACACATTTCTAGCCAACACCTTAAGCTTCAATTTAATGTAGGAATGGCTATTGACAGATGTTTTGGTGATGAGCAATTCTCACTAGAGTAAAAAGTGTGCCTACTTACCCCGTTCTCCCCTACCCCCAGACCCCTCTAGGAGGTCTGAATCTTGGCTGTCTAATATTTTCGCACAGCTGCACAGTGGAGGCACTAGCGGAAAACACTGGGTGTGTGAATGATATTTAACAAAGATCTATAGTTTCAGCAGCGCTAACATTGGAGAGGGGCCCCCTAATCATATTTCGCTTAGGGCCCCCTGAAGGCTTGGGCCGGCTCTGACTTTACCTTTGGGGAAATTTCTGCGTCTATGTCTGCTGTCAGGTGAAATCCTTGCTCCATTTCCAGGAACGTTTTTGGAGGTGGCTTTTCGATCGTTTTGTACCCGTTGTCCCTCTTCTCCTTGTTCATTTTCTGGAGGGGAATAAGCATTATAAGCCTGAAGCTGCTTAGTGGTGACTATCGTCATCTGTGTTTTAAGTTCATTCATAAAGCAAGTAATATTCACAACACACCTACATTGTCAGTTCATACCAATAGTTCCAGTAAAAGTTTTCAGAAACAGCTGATCTGTTTTAGGAAGCTATCAATAAATCCAGGCAACAACCAGAAATCTGCTGAGAGAGTACAACTCTTTCTGTCTTTGTCAACACAGGCCCTAATTCAGATCTAATGTTTCTCATGTTTGACAGTAAGATATTTAACCACCTCCTTCACAGCTTGATCGCATGGGATGAGGTAAACATGTAGTTTGAGGAATGGTGTGTTGGGTCGGTAGTAAATCAACACGTTGCAGCGTATTTTCCAAGGAAAACCGATCAGCTTCATCAGGACTGCCCACAGAGAGAAAACTGGTTCAGGTAACTTGACATGGGTCGCTGTGACCTCAGACACTTTCTCCACGGCATCTCCACAGTCATCGATGTGTAGGACTGCAAAGTCTTTTATTATTTCAGGGTTTTTATCTGCACAAAATACAATCACAAACAATTAGTGTGAAGAAAAGGACATAATTATTTTTTTCAATTTTAAAAAAATTACTTTTTGGGCATTTTCAATGCTTTTATTTATAGTGCAAAGAGACAGAGATGGAATGGGTCAGAGAGGGGAATGACATGCAGGGAACTGACCACAGGTCAGACTCTAACCCGGGTCTGCTGTGAAGAGGACTGAGACTCTATGGGGGGGGGGGGGGGGGGGGGCTCTAACCACTACATCATAAGCACCCCCCTGATTATTTGCTTGTATATATGCTATCAGACATTTTAAAACTTGAACATTTACCTATGCAGATCCAGTGTGGCAGGTACACTTCATGTAACTTCCCAGCAATGACTGTGATGTCCATGAGGGAGCTTGCTGGCATGTATTTGATGCTTTTCATCCTCTCCATGTGTTCCTCCCAAGAGCGAAACTGGAACTTGAAGCTGACGTTTTCCTTACAGACCCAGCGCAGGCTGGAGACACTACATTCAAAGTTTCCTGCTTCTGACTGTAGACTGAGTGGTGAAGGAGAAAACTAATGAATTTGTGTTGAAAAACTACTGCATTAGAAGGAATGGAATATATGAACAGAAGAAGTAGGAAAAAAAAAATTCTACTATGTTCGAGATTGTACACTAAAGCTGGGGTATATGATTTCTGATTGGTCAAAGTTAACATGAGCTGTACACTTTGACCAATCAGAGCGAGGCTCCGATTCTCTGTTCTTATTGGCTGTTGGGACTGTCCATTCACTTTGGCACGACATTGTTGGTGTAGTGTCAGGGAGGGACCATAGGGGAGGGACCAAAGAGAACAAGTGGAGCGGTTGAGGTATTTGGATTCGAATCTCTATCCAACTGCCATTTTCTCCAAAAATCCTCCACCCCAGCTTTAATACCAAAGACATGGAAACTATGTAACATGATTGTGGTGAAGGTAAAATAGAGGTTATCTGTCTGTCTTTCTCTTTCTCTATCTAACTAAGCTTACTGAGAAACATTTTAGTTAACTTGTGTTCGAAACTAACCAAGCGTTACTTCTTTCTACAGTTTGATTTTGCTGTGACGCCATATTATTTTTACCTGTAAGTTGGAGCCTCGTCTGCATCTGTTCTGTTCACTTCAGGTTCAACTTGAGTCCAGTCACTAGAGTCCTGCTGCAGAGGACAAATATTGTTGTGAATAAGTGGACAAGCTTCTTATTACAACATCAAATAAATAATGAACAAACAGATGAATGACAAATGAACTGAATAAATTAATGAATGTGAGCCATTACCACAACGCTTCCTCCACCCTTAAAGGTGCACTGTGTAATATGACATCATCAATAAAGTTCTACAAAGTTCTAGAATGCAACACTCCCTGGGTAACCCCACCCCTTTTGAATAATAACAGAAGCTACAGTGGCCTTCAAGGACAACATTTTAAACGATGCACCTGATGACATTCCAACTATGACACTTTCAAGATGGCGGCACTAGGCCTTGGTCCAAAATATGCAGAAATATGGATATATACGAGACCCTTTCTAAGGGAAAAAAAAATTATTCAAAAAATGTTTTTCAGCTATTATGCACTAAATTAAATGTACTTATGGATATTATAATTACTTTCTACAAAATCTGCTAGGAAATAAAACTCAAAATTCTACACACTGCAGGTTTAAGCTCCTGGTGATGCCTCTCCTCCTCTGTCTGAGCTAGCACACGGTCGGGTCGCTTCTGTCACCTGACAAACACACATTGATGCCATGTTTAATATGAGGAAAAGCATCTATGGCTAGACACACACACACACACACACACACACACACACACACACACACACACACACACACAATAACAACCTCTAAGAATAATGGCCAAAGCGAAAGTGTGATATAAAATACATCCAGCTCCACATGTATAAAGAACGCTGAATCTGCATCAACTTCTTGTGGCAGATGCACATAGTAGCTACTAAATAAACTGTAATGGTGAAATATATGAACAGTTAGTGTAAGGATGGTTTCTCCCTCACTTAGCCTACATGTACATCTTGTTGTCTAGGCTTTGGTGCTCCTTACAAACAGATGTAACGTCAGCCTCTCACATGTTAACAGAAACACCAGATGTTTGGCACCAAATACATTGGCTAGACACTGATGGACAACAGTGGTTACATATTCATTCAGTAGTCTGTGGATATTGGAAGGGACATGTAACTTGGCAACTGTTTTGTTTTGTTTTGTTTTGTTGTGTTTTGAGTAATTATGACGCTTCATGTCAGAAAGAGTTGTACATGGCAATGAGTTTAAATAACTATAATCTTAGTTTGCAATAGTAATACTGGAGGACTTCACACTGTACAAATGCTCCTCTCACCTTTTTGCCGTCGTCCAGCAGGTTTTTTTTCACATCCAGTTTGACATCAGAGTGAACTGATGGAGAGAAGTGAAAGAGAGAAGAAATTAAACAATAATCAAATCTTGAATGAGGTGAGATCCATTAGTAGTCAAAACTTAAACATTTAAGAAATGACAGCTCCATGAAAAATGTGTTTGAAATATATTTTTGAAATGTTACAAAGTACAACGAGCATAAGCTAATTTTGAGAAAAGGTTTTGTCTATTTACAGTTTGATGAATGAGAGCCATTGGTTCATTACTCACATTTTTGGTGTTCCTTAGCTCTGATCTCCCCCCAATCGATCCTGTAGAATGAACACAATCCTAAAGTCATGAATCAAGTTTAAATAATTGTTCATTCTTTGAGTCCAGAGACAACTGATCAAATGCTTTTTATCATCAAATGCTTCACCACAGAGACCATAACTGACATGTTCTGATCCTGCATTAGTAATAAATAATAATGATTATCAAACAGTCTATCGAATGAATATATAAGTATTCATAAGTGGAGGTCCAAAAAACATCAAAGGAAAAACTAACAAACTACTTTTTTAATCTACTATAAAATTGCGTCGGTTGAACAGTTGTAAAATGTTGAATTGCTTTGCATTGTCTAGTTGCATTTTTTTTGTTTGTGGAAGAAAGAAAGAAAAGAAAGATAAACGATAGATTAAAGGGTTTCTGCACCCCCTGTTTGAGCGTACTGGACGATTTTGAAAAATGCATTCAGACCATGGATTCTGAATTCTGTTTTAGAACCATTGTTTTTAAACATTCCCACATCAGCCGGCCGACATTCGGGACGGAGGGGGCGCGCGGTGTCTGTGAAGGAGGGGGCTAGCTGCTAGTAGCCATCACTCAGGAAGATCGGGGCGGCAGTGGCGAAGTGGGTAGGGTGTTTGCCTCTGGTGTGCAGGGTCGGAGGTTCGATCCCTCGTCTCCCCGCCACATGTCGAAGTGTCCCTGAGCAAGACACTGAACCCCAAATTGCTCCCGATAGTCGGCTTAGTTAGCTTAGCACCCTAGTGCTAAGCCTACCCTGCGTGGTAGCTGCTGCTATCGGTGTATGAATGTGTGTGTGACTGGGTGAATGTGTGCTGCCGGTAGAAATGAAGTGTGTTAACCCCCGAAATAACATCCTTGGAGGGACAGTATAACAGTAGTAACTCATGGACCTGTAAAGAGCGTGACCGGCTTTGCAGCGACGTGATGACGTATTGGTGCAGCTCTACGTCATTTTTCGAACCCGAAGGAAAAAGTTTTTTTCAAATCTTAGTAAATTCTAAAATAATTTACAATACAAAAGATTTCTTAAATTGCCGATATTTAACATATTGCAATTTTTTTCAATATTAACACCAGCATATACAATCATATGAAAAAGTTTGGGAACCCCTCTCAGCCGGCATTATAATTGACTCTGCTTTCACAAAAAAAATATAAAAGTGGTATGTCTTTAATTTACCAGGAACAGCTAAGTACTGGGATGTTTTCCAAACAAAGATTTTTTGAAAAGCAGTATTTGGTTGTATGAAATAAAATAAAATGTGAAAAACTGGCTGTGCAAAAATATGGGTACCCTTGTGGTTTTGTTGATTTTAATGCCTGTAACAGCATGTGAAACTGATGAATTTAAACACAAAGTTGGTTGGATTATGTTGTTAAGCCTTGAACCTCATAGAAATGTCTGTTTAATCATGAGAAAATGTATTTTAGGTGCCTAAATGCAAGTTGCACTTCTCTTTGACTCTCTGCTGAAGTGAGACAGAATGGGATCATCAAAACAGCTCCCAAAAGATCTGAAAAACAAAGATTGTTCATTGTCATGGTATAGGGGAAGGCTACAAGAAGCTTTCCCAAAGGTTTCAATTGTCAATTTCGACTGTAGGGAATGTTGTCAGGAAATGGAAGGACACAGGCATAGTGGCAGTTAAACTCAGGCATGGCAGACCAAGAAAAGTACAAGAGCGGCATATGCGGCGGATTGTGAGAATGGTTGCACACAACCCAAAAATCACCTCCAAAGACCTGCAAGAACATCTGGCTGCAGATTGTGTATCTGTACATGGTTCTACAATTCAGTGCAATTTGCACCAAAACATCTGTATGGCCGGGTGATGAGAAGGAAGCCCTTTCTGCGCCCACGCCACAGATACAGTTGCATGGAGTATGCAAAAGCTCATTTAGACAAGCCTGATTCATATTGGAAGAAAATGCTTTGGACTGATGAGACAAAAATTAAGTTATTTGGTCTTTATAAAAAGCAGATGTTTTGGTGCAAATTGCGCTGAATTGTTGAACGATGTACAGATACACAATCTGCAGCCAGATGTTCTTGCAGGTCTTTGGAGGTGATCTGTGGGTTGTGTGCAACCATTCTCACAATCCTCCACCTATGCCGCTCCTGTTTTTTTCTTGGTATGCCATGCCTGGGTTTAACTGCCACTTTGCCTGTGTCCTTCCATTTCCTGACAACGTTTCCTACAGTCGAAATTGACAATTGAAACCTTTGGGAAAGCTTCTTGTAGCCTTCCCCTAAACCATGACAATGAACAATCTTTGTTTTTCAGATCTTTTGGGAGCTGTTTTGATGATCCCATTCTGTCTCACTTCAGCAGAGAGTCAAAGAGAAGTACAACTTGCATGTAGGCACCTAAAATACATTTTCTCATGATTAAACAGACATTTCTATGAGGTTCAAGGCTTAACAACATAATCCAACCAACTTTGTGTTTAAAGTCATCAGTTTTACATGCTGTTACAGGCATTAAAATCAACAAAACCACAAGGGTACCCACATTTTTGCACAGCCAGTTTTTCACATTTTATTTTATTTCATACAACCAAATACTGCTTTTCAAAAAATCTTTGTTTGGAAAACACCCCAGTACTTAGCTGTTCCTGGTAAATTAAAGACATACCACTTTTATATTTTTTTTGTGAAAGCAGAGTCAATTATAATGCCGGCTGAGAGGGGTTCCCAAACTTTTTCATGTGACTGTATGTGTTCCTTAACAACAGAGTCATTTAATTCAGCTTCTATCTCAAAAAACAAGTAAAAGGGTTCAGTTACACTTTAAGGAGAAACTGCACTCAGGACGTTAAACCACTGATTTGTTGTGCTAGGCTCAGCTATTAGATTGTGAGACATATCTATGATCCTAACTGTTAACCTGTTTTATTCACATTGTCTAAATGTTGGATTTGCTCCTCATTGATAGTTTATATTTGAACTGTTCCTACTTTGCATTACAACGTCAGCACAACATTTCCCCTCTGGATGAATAAAGTGTCTGATCTGATCTCATTCCCTGTAGAGGGGCTTCTGAACACTTGGCTGGGAGGGGTCTCATGCTTGATGCTCCAGGAGCTGCTCCTATTGGTTGGTTGGGACGCTCACACAGTGGAAGGTAGAACTGGAGGGAAAGCCCTAATGTGAGTGAGGCATTAACCTCCCTGTGTTTAGTACAATACTGTAGAACCAGCCGGACTGAGTCTGACCCCATACTGACCTCAGAGTCTCCAGGCTACAGTCTGGACTCTCGAGAAAACCACACAGCAGCTTCACTCCAGAATCCTGCAGCTCGTTCCTACTCAGATCCAGCTCTCTGAGATGGGAGGGGTTGGACTTCAGAGTTGAGGCCAGAGAGGCCAGAGAAACACAGCTGATCTCTGACAAACTGCAGCCCCTCAATCTGAATGAAGAATAAATGATGGAGATACATATTAAATTATAATCCAATCAGATGTATTCAGGTTTCAAATGATTACTAAGCATTATTATGTCCTAATAAATGTCAGTTATATTTGATTATTAGTGAAAATACATTCAAATGAACTGAAACTAAATAAATATTTCCACTAAAGCAAATAAACTTCATCAATTTACAATCAATCTTCTTTGTATAAAGATTTGACCATGCACCAAAAAATATGAAAATACATTAAATTTAAGAACTAAAAGTGGAAATGTACTAAATGATTCTTTAGGAAATGGACTTATGTTGTGACTTCAGACGAAATTTAGAAATACAAATATGAACAAAAGGAAATATAAAACGTATTGGATTTAAGTTATGTTTTGACACAAGTGAGGTCAAATTGTTAATTAAACATTATTATCTCAAACAGTAACAGAGTCAGTGAACTGACCTCAGAGTCTCCAGTCTACAGAGTGGACTCTCCAGAAAACCACACAGCAACTCCACTCCTGAATCCTGCAGCTTGTTGTTACACAGATCCAACTCTCTGAGATGGGAGGGGTTGGACTTCAGAGATGAGGCCAGAGAAGCACAGCTGAGCTCTGACAACCTGCAGTGACTCAATCTGAATGAGGAATAAATTATGAAGAAGAAGATTAAATTATAATCTAATCAGATGTGTTCAGGTTTTAAATGTTTAGCTAAACATTATTATGTCCTAATCAATTAACTTTTCTCTAAACTTATCACAGTGACTTTGTTATTCTCTGTTTGTGATTGCAGACTAAATTAAGCAATTAAAAGAGCAACTGAGTTCAATTGTTTATTAAATATACAATATATCCAACAGTTACTGACCCCAGAGTCTATGAGAGGTTTTAGGAATAGCTGTAAACCCCCTGCAAACATACTGTCATGTCAGTTGGTCAACCATTTGAAAAATCCTAATTCGAATGTTGCTTTAGATCTCTTGCTTAAGGCGTCACGCGATTGTTCTCCATTCTAAAATGCATTGGGACGACCGTTAGAAAATTTCTGATTCGAACTTTGGCTTACGTCTCTTGCTTAAATCGTCACACGTTCTAAAAAAACAATTCTATGCCATCTCTCTGGTGCCGCGCAAGAGATACACAGTCTCATTGCGCCTGAGCCTACACTAAAAGCCCCGTCCGGTGAAACACTGTGATGGTGACGTTCACAGTGAGACCTCGCGAGCCGCCGTGCAGACAAACTATGTGGTTTAAGGCTAAATGATCACGGGGATTCCGATTGCATGTCCCGAGCCTGGATACACAGAAATGTCCCCAAACTGACTGCGCGACTAACTGTAAAGTGAAACAACCGGCTCGCTCCGTTAGTTTCAGTCTACAGCCGACACAGTTAATATAATCACCACCTGCACATGGACCACGTTTAAATAAAGCCTCTCATTCTTATTATCATGAGGGCTTTGATGCAAAGGATTAAATCTGAACATTACGGAGGCAGAGGTGGTGCGTAAAAGGACAGCGCAGTTGGCAAGCTCTCCTCACTACAACTGCCACAGCAAAACAGCCACTGTAAGTCGATCGCTGAGCCGATTCGTGCCTCTGACACGTTGACTCGCAACATAATGAGTTGAGGCTTTGAATTCAGTGCTGGGGATGTGGAGCTCTTTGGCCATTTCCTGTGACTCTTTTTCCTCTCGTCAAATCGTTCTCTCTCCCAGCGCACACACACTTGTCCCGACCGCTTCCGAAAGCACAGCCAGTGTTCCACCCGAAAAGTTGGACACAAGCCCTGAAGCTGAATGATCGCTCTGGTAACGGTCAGTTCATTACTGGACACTGAATATTAGACCCCGAATATAAAACGACCCGACTTTTTACGACCTATTCACAGGGGGAAAGCCCTGTCCTATAATCGGACCAATACGGTATGTGTCACCGCTGCATGTAACAATATTGCATTGGTGGTGCTTTTTTTTAAATTAATGTAGCGAGTTATGAGTGCAGGCTGAGCTTTTTTTTTTGTGTCAGCACTGTCTGCATGTAGCCTACTTCAACAGCGGGTCTCCACACTGTTGATCACGCCCAGACAACTTTAGCCTGCATGTTTAGGATCCAACTGGCCGGCTGGTTTGAACTCATTTGATTGTCTTTTTTATATTTTACGAGTTTACTCCTTGCCCTCTTAATTCAAATTGCATATCGCAACATCAGCTCACCTGTTTTCTCTCTCTCCCTCTATTCCCACTCCTATCCTCAGAAAAATCTGATTTTATAAATGCATCTTCCTAAAATAGATAGGGGATTTTTTGCAAGTTAAACAGGAAATAAACTATTAAGAGATAACAATAAATACGAGACAGAGATATTTTTTATATATTTTCATTGTAACACTGACGCATGATTCAATTAAATAGGTTGCGGTTGTGGTGAGAAAAAATAGGCTACAACTAATTGCAAACCTATAAGTTAGGCTACTTTCTAGCAGGACGCAAGAGATTCTGAGCTGCGGCTCTCAGCTGTGCCAGAGCATTCACCGTTGCTAGGGAAACCAGCTACCGTCGCAGCCCGTGCAGCAGTGTGAACTGCCAGTCAGGCTCGTTGTGAGCATGTGCAGCATTTTCAAGTTTGCGTCTCGTTGCGTGGTGAATCTTTGGTCTGATCTGGGCTAAACCTGCTCAACGCCGTGACTGAGGGAACGTTCCCTTACAGAATGATATTGGCCACGCCCACACCCACACCCACACCGCCCTGCAAAATGTTCTAGACAGCAAAAAAGCAGTTTTTTAGACTAAATGTTATAATATTTATGAAAATGTATTTTTAATTGGATAATTGTAAACAGCTTATAGAGAAACCCAACATTAATGTCATATATTAATGGCTGTGGGTTGCCAGGGCCTTTAAGAAAGAAAGTATGTTGTGACTACAAACCAGATTTAGATGAGCTATACAAATATGAACAAAATGAAATGATAGATGTGTGTTATGTTTTGACACAAGTGAGGTTAAATTGTTAATTAAACATATAAGATGTAAAACAGTAACAGAGTCAGTGAACTGACCTCAGAGTCTCCAGTCTACAGAGTGGACTCTCCAGAAAACCACACAGCAGCTTCACTCCTGAATCCTGCAGCTCGTTCCAACTCAGATCCAGCTCTCTGAGATGGGAGGGGTTGGACTTCAGAGATGAGGCCAGAGAAGCACAGCTGATCTCTGACAAACTGCAGTCACTCAATCTGAATGAAGAATAAATGATGGAGATAAAGATACAATTATAATCCAATCAGATGTCTTCAGGTTTTAAATGTTTAGCTAAACATTATTATGTTCTAATCAAATAACTTGTCTCTAACCTTATCACAGTGACTTTGTTATTCTGTGTTTTTGGATCATCATAATGTCAGTTATATTTTATAATTTGTGAAAATAGATTAAAAACAAAATCATTATTTCCACTAGAAGCAATTACATTTCATCCATTTACAATAAATTGCCAGTTTAAAGATGTGACCTTTTACAAAAAATATTGATAGAAATTGTATTTGACAACCAACAATGAACATTTACAACATGCTTCTTGAATAAACAAAAGTCCTTTGTGACTGCAGACTAAAAAGAGCAACTGAGTTCAATTGTGGCAAGTTATGTTATTACACAACTGAGGTTAAATTGTTAATTAAATATATAAGATCTTCAACAGTAACAGAGTCAGTGAGCTGACCTCAGAGTCTCCAGTCTACAGAGTGGACTCTCCAGAAAACCACACAGCAGCTTCACTCCTGAATCCTGCAGCTTGTTTTTACTCAGCTCCAACTCTCTGAGATGGGAGGGGTTGGACTTCAGTGCTGAGGTCAGAGAAGCACAGCTGATCTCTGACAAACTGCAGTCACTCAATCTGAATAAAGAATAAATGATGGAGATAAAGATTAAATTATAATCTAATCAGATGTGTTCAGGTTTTAAATGTTTAGCTAAACATTATTATGTCCTAATCAATTAACTTTTCTCTAAACGTATCACAGTGACTTTGTTATTCTCTGTTTGTGGATCACCATAATGTCAGTTATATTTTATAATTTGTGAAAACTAATTAAAATGAACTGAAACCGAAGAAATATTTCCACTAAAGCAAATGAACTTCATCAATTTACAATAAATCCTCTGTATAAAGATTTGACCATTTAGCAAAAAAATAAGAAAATGTATTTAATTTCAGAAATTTACTACATGATTCTCTAGGAAACAGACTTATTTTGTGACTGCAGACTAAATAAAAAAATACAAATATGAACAAAAGGAAATATGAAACTTCTTGGATGCGAGTTATGTTTGTATATAAGTCAGTTATCAGTGACTTTGTCATTCTGTGTTTGTGGATCATGATAATGTCAGCTATATTTTATTATTTGTAAAAACACTTTAATTTAAACTAGGGCTGTCAAATTAACGCGTTAATTTCGATTAATTAATCACAGAAAAATGAACGCGATTAAAAAAATGTACGCAGATTAATCGCACTTCTATAATGCCCTTTGACCCGGTGCAAAAGTGGTGCGGAGCTGCACCTGTAGCTCGCCGGGCCAGGCGCGTGGGTTAAAGGGAGAAAGGTAAAGAGAGAAGCAGGGGAAAGGGGCCGACTCGAGGGCTCTATGGACGGTTTATGGGATGCATGAAGGTAGGAAGACATCTTACTTAATTCTCCGCAGTGTCCATGCATTATTGATTGAAGGCTGTTACATACTCCGCGAGAAGAAAGAACAAAGTTCTCGGTGACAGAGCTGCGAGAAGAAAATGACGTAATTTTCTTCTCTCAGCTCTTGTTTAGCTGTTCTCGCAGCTTGTTCTCGACACATCACCCGGGCCGAACTTTCTTCTCGCAGCTTATCCGAGAACTATTGTGTGATTGGTCAGTCTGAAGTCAATGAGGAAAGCGAAGTGAAATCAGCTGGCGCTACTGATTCAATTACCATGGTAACAATGCGCCGCGGTGAGGAGTTTGGCAGTTGAGTTCTCGTGAAGTATGTAATGTCAGACCAGAAAGAACTTCTCGCAGCTCTGTCACCGAGAACTTTGTTCTTTCTTCTCGCGGAGTATGTAACAGCCTTTAGTGGGTGCAACAATGCAGGCTAGGTTCAAAACAGTAGGCCTATCTCTCAATCTTCCTCCAATTTTGTTTGCTAGCTGTCTAGCACCCGCCCCGTGTGTGTGTGTGTGTGTGTGTGTCAATATTTTTGCCTATGAGTAGGCTACGAAATGGTGGCAGTGCAGCGCTGTCTGTTGTGGGAGACGGAAAGTCGTAATTTTGTCTGCTTGTTTTTTTTAGAAAATTCGGCGCTAGTTCATGTATAAAGCTGGCTGAGGGGAGGAGACAGAAGTTACGAGAGACGGAGAGCGAGCGCGCGCGCGAGAGAGAGAGACAGAGAAACAAACTGTAGTAGGCTATACAGCTGTTTACAAACAGGTATAAAAGTGTCATATAAGTATGCGATTAATTTAGATTAATTAATCACAGAGCCTGTAATTAATAGATTAATTTTTTTAATCGCTTGACAGCCCTAATTTAAACTGAAACAAAATAAATATTTCCACTTCAGCAATTCAACTCCATTTACAATAAATATTGTGTGTAAACATGGGGCCAGTTGACAAAAAAATATTAATGTAAATTAAATTGAACATTTTACACATTTATTTTTAATAAACAGAAGTCTTTTGTAGCTACAGACTAAATTCGGAAGTTAAATGAAAATATTAACAAAAGGAAATATAAAACTTCTTGGATATAAGTTACGTTTTACAGAAGTGAGGTTAAAATGTTAATTAAATATATAATGTCTCCAACAGTAACAGAGTCAGTGAACTGACCCCAGAGTCTCCAGTCTACAGAGTGGACTCTCCAGAAAACCACACAGCAGCTTCACTCCTGAATCCTGCAGCTCGTTCCTACTCAGATCCAGCTCTCTGAGATGGGAGGGGTTGGACTGCAGAGTTGAGGCCAGAGAAGCACAGCTGATCTCTGACAAACTGCAGCCACTCAATCTGAATAAAGAATAAATGATGAAGAAGAAGATTAAATTATAACCCAATCAGATGTGTTCATGTTTAAAATTAGGGGTGTGCACGTGTACACCTCTAACCATTTAGTAAATCATAACCGTTTAGGAAGAATCAATAAACGGAACCGTTTTTCTTTTTCTTTTTTTTCAAATTTCCTTTTTTTTAAAGTTTTTAAATATGTTCTGGAGACACGCATTTATTTATTTTACATCACTAATAAACTAATTGGGGAGGATAAAAGATAGTCTGCCAAATCTGTCTGTCCCTCGGCGTGTGTGTGAGTGTGTTTATCGGAGCACACACACACACACACACACACACACACACACACACACAC
This sequence comes from Hyperoplus immaculatus, assembly GCA_949357725.1. Taxonomy (NCBI): domain Eukaryota; kingdom Metazoa; phylum Chordata; class Actinopteri; order Uranoscopiformes; family Ammodytidae; genus Hyperoplus; species Hyperoplus immaculatus. Next base: position 32,716,623 of record OX442353.1, on the reverse strand, counting down.
ACACACACACACACACACACACACACACACACACACACAGGGAGTCGCCGTGCTTGGGCTCAAGTCACAGCCACGGACGAGTGATTAAAGATAACCTAAAGATTAAAGTTACCCGGTTGACGTGAACTACGTGCGTAAGTAGCCCGAACTTTATAACACCTGTTCAACCTGCATAAACGTGGACATGTAGAAAGCGATAGGCTATATTAATCAGGAAATTAATGAAGGGCGATAATTACGGCAAACGTGTGTGTGTGTGTGTGTGTGTGTGAATGGACCTATTATAAGAGGTGTGTAAACGAGCGTAGTTCATGTCAACTGTGTGTTTAGGCGAACAAACGCGTATGTGTGTGCGCTCGCCTACAGGACGGCGGGCGCACGAGGACAATGACGTCATGGTTAACCGTGTACACGAAAAAAATTCTGTTGTGTACACGGTTAGACATTTTTGTAAACGTTCACACCCCTATTTAAAATGTTGAGCTAAACATTTTGTCCTAATCAATTAACTTTTCTCTAAACTTATCACAGTGACTTTGTTATTCTCTGTTTGTGGTTCATCATGATGACAGTTATATTTTATTATTTGTGAAAATACATTAAAATGAACTGAAACCAAATAAATAAATATTTCCACTTAAGCAAATAAACTTAATCAATTTACAATAAATCTTCTGGGTAAAGATTTGACCATTTACCAAACAAATATGAAAATTAATTTAGTTTAAGAACTAAAAGTGGAAAGTTACTAAATGATTCTCTAGGAAACACATATTTTGTGACTGCAGACTAAATTTTGCATATAAGTTAGTTAGTTATCACAGTGACTTCTGTGTTTGGATCATCATAATGTCAGTTATATTTTATTATTTGTGAAAATGGATTAAAATAAACAAACTAAATAATTATTTCCACTTCAGGAATTCAATGTAATCCATTTACAATAAATCGCCAGTGTAAAGATTTGACCATTTACCAACAAATATTGATAGAATTTTTTTTCTTCAAAAATACTTAATTAAAAGAACTTTCAATAAACAACATACTTTATTAGCACTGAATCCGCACCATGTACTTGCAGTACTGTTTGTTTGTGTCTCAGGTGTTGCTCTCTTCACTTGTGTTTTTCTCTGTTCTTGTTCTAAATCCCAAACACTGGCCATGTTTCCATCTAAATGTGACGCAAGTCTTTTGAAAGTTGAGTAAAAGAAGAAGCTGAAGATGGCGCTATAGGCAACGTATCGTAACATGTCTGTAATTAAAAGTATACGTAAATGTTACAAAGTGGAAACTGAAAAAAACTAAACAACAGTTTACGTTGGGCTTGGGTTGTTATTTGTCTGTTTTTATTGTCCTTTCAGAGAAGTTAGTATTCTCCATGTTTACTGCTATCTGGAGATCAAGACATTATGCAGAGATTATGATGCATGTGGTCTCGCACAGCCAGACCAAACTACAGCTAGCAGAATGGTCTGGCAGCACGCTCATTTCTGAGATTGGGGTGGAAAGTGGGCTGGCCTGAACCAATAATAATCGTCTTGGGCGGAGCCAAGCCCAGGAAGCAGAAACGGTGTCCTTGCAAAATAAAAGAGGTTGGCAGTGAAATAACTACTATTAATTCACCATCAAAAACGCCACTCAAAAATATTAAAGATATGTCGCCTCAAACTCAATCAAACTTTATTTGTATAGCACTTTTCATACAAGCAAATGTTCTGCTTGTATGAAAAGTGCAATACCCCCCTCAGACACATACACAGATAAGCACATGCACGTGAGCCAGACTATGATGTCACGTCATCATCAGTCACGTGTGTTCAATGTTCACACAGTCACTTCTTATTACTCGTGTGTTTCCATTTCATTATTTGCGCATTAATTCTTTTTGAATTAATCAAAAACCACCTCAATCAAGCATAAAAACAACTAAAAGGATTTTCTTTCATATTTTGTTTGTGAATTAAATTAATTTTAACTGACTGACTGACTGACTGACTGACTGACTGACTGACTGACTGACTGATTGACTGACTGACTTCTCTCTCTCTCTGTTTATACAGAAGCTCAAACTCTCTGCTGCCTGTTTCTATCTGCTGTCATCAGATCTTCAATAAGTTCATTCATATCTCTCACAGTCTACAGCCTCATCAGTACTGACTGATGGACCACAATGGGAGTCTGTGGAAGCTGAAAGAAAAAAGGCATAACCCCAAAACAAGTTTAATTTAAATATTCAATAACTATGTAAACTACAGTCGTTGAACTGACCTCAGAGACTCCAGTCTACAGTGTGGACTCTCCAGTGCAGGAAACAGCTTCATTCCTGAATCCTCCAGGTCGTTGTAACTCAGGTCCAGCTCTCTGAGATGGGAGGGGTTGGACTTCAGAGCTGAGGCCAGAACTTCAAAGTGAGTCTCTGAGAGTCCACAGTTTGAAAGTCTGTAATGAAACGTATATAAAAACAATATGTAACTATGAAAGATGACACTTTATTTTGACTATAATCATTTGGTTCAGCTCATCTTATTTCACTTGAATTTGACATGAAACAATACTTCTCATCGCTCTCTCTCGCACCTGCAGACCTGAAATCGGGTTTGATATTCTAGCAGATGAATCAAGACACAATGTAGTTACATTTAGGCTTCCATGATGTTCACAGACTGTCAATGTGAAATAATTTTAGAGCTGCAACTAACAATTATTTAATAATCGATTAAAGGATAAGTAAGCAATATTTTTTTGTTAATATGTGTTATATCACTCTATATTCATATAGCAATCACTTAAACAGTATGCACAGTTCATAACACAGGAATCAGTCATTCAGCTTTGCAGTAATTTTGGAGAATCCCGCTCGCTTTTATCCAATCAGGAGACAGATCGCTATAAAGAGGCGGGTCTCTGTGCCTGTGAACGCGCAGAGCTAAATCAGCTACAATGGAGGAGCAGGTGAAGTTGTCGATTCGAGCGCTACCAGAGACGGCAAACACAAGAGAATACCCCAAGCTGAAAAAAACGGATGAAAATTTTCAAGAAGATTTGCTTGTATGAAAAGTGCAATACCCCCCCTCAGATACATACACAGATAAGCACATGCACGTGAGCCAGACTATGATGTCACGTCATCATCAGTCACGTGTGTTCAATGTTCACACAGTCACTTCTTATTACACATGTGTTTCCATTTCATTATTTGCGCATTAATTCTTTTTGAATTAACGAAAAACCACCTCAATCAAGCATAAAAACAACTAAAAGGATTTTCTTTCATATTTTGTTTGTGAATTAAATGAATTTTAATTCTCAGAGCTCTGGCTTAATGCACACCACACCACAGCAGCTGATTGTTGTCTCTGTACCAGCCACATCAGCTTCTGACATGAAGATCACAGTTCCTAACTTCACCTTTATTGAGCTTTGATTTCATGTCTTTATTTTCTCTGACTGACTGACCGAGCGACTGACTGACTTCTCTCTCTCTCTCTGTTTATACAGAAGCTCAAACTCTCTGCTGCCTGTTTCTATCTGCTGTCATCAGATCTTCAATAAGTTCATTCATATCTCTCACACAGTCTACAGCCTCATAGGTACTGACCGATGGACCACAATGAGTCTGTGGAAGCTGAAAGAAAAAAGGCATAACCCCAAAAATGATTTTAATTGAATATATTCAATAACTATGTAAACTACAGTCGTTGAACTGACCTCAGAGTCTCCAGTCTACAGTGTGGACTCTCCAGTGCAGCAAACAGCTTCACTCCTGAATCCTTCAGGTCGTTTTCACTCAGATCCAGCTCTCTGAGATGGGAGGGGTTGGACTTCAGAGCCGAGGCCACAACTTCAAAGTGAGTCTCTGAGAGTCCACAGTTTGAAAGGCTGTAATGAAATGTATATAAAAAAATATGTAACTATGAAAGAGGACACTTTATTTTGACTGTAATCATTTGGTTCAGCTCATCTTATTTCACTTGAATTTGACATGAAACAATAGTTCTCATCACTCTCTCTCACACCTGCAGACCTGAAATCTGTTTTGATATTCTAGCAGATGAATCAAGACACAATGTGGTTACATTTAGGCTTCCATCATGTTCACAGACTGTCAATGTGAAATCATTTTAGAGCTGCAACTAACAATTATTTAATAATCGATTAAAGGATAAGTAAGCAATATTTTTTTTGTTAATATATGTGTTATATCACTCTATATTCATATAGCAATCACTTAAACAGTATGCACAGTTCATAACACAGGAATCAGTCATTCAGCTTTGCAGTAATTTTGGAGAATCCCGCTCGCTCTTATCCAATCAGGAGACAGAGCGCTATAAAGAGGCGGGTCTCTGTGCCTGTGAACGCGCAGAGCTAAATCAGCTACAATGGAGGAGCAGGTGAAGTTGTCGATTTGAGCGCTACTGGAGACGGCAAACACAAGAAAACTCCCTGAGCTGAAAAAAACGGACAAAGACAGAAGCTATATGACTCGCTGCTCTCCATCGCGGCACAATCTGACGAAGACGGCTGTGCCTTCATGTGGTGGTGACGTAGGGACGAGGGAGGGGACTGCAGTCACTGACAGGAAGTTGGCTAAAAGGACCGTTTACTTACTTCTCCTTTAATCTGTTGATTATTTTTTTGATTAATTTTCAAAACTTTACACACTTATCTCATGGCTTAGCCACAGCCTGCACAACACTGTGGATTTGTAGCACTTTGTTCAAATGCTAACCCACTGCTGTCACATCTGTAGACCACACATTCAAAACAGAATGGATATCAGCCTAGTGCATTTCAAACACTGCAGATTGCAATTTCAACTGAAACACTAAGAAGGTGTCTTGTTTTAGACTTGTTAGTGAACATACGTACAGTATAGGGAAAGCTCAAAAATAGGAAGACAGGTTGTTGGAGGGAGAAGAGAAGCAGTGAGACTGGATGTGTGGAGGAAGACCTAGAAGACATTGCGCTGTAATTTCTGATGAAATACAGTAAGGGCAACACTGATAGACCCTGTTGTGAATCATGGTCTCTCATTGAGAGAGGCAGGGTTGAGGGTGCAACGCAATCTGCAAAGATCTAAAGTTGCATCTGTAATACGAATTTTCAAGCAAACAAAAATGTAAGAGTTGCACCCTTACAGTAAATGACAACATTACAGGAATTGATTTCTGTATTACAATTATAGAATATTTACACAGATACATACTACATTTGGAAATGTTATCAATACAGAATATACAGAATATGTATCTATTGAAGCAATTTCTGATTTTAATTTATTTTTGTTATCTAAAAAAATGGTTTGTTATAAAATAAACTATTTCATGTGAAAGAATTTCACTCATTCATCAAAGAAAATATAACGCGATTTGTGTGAAGTAACTCAAATTATTCAAACTGTAAAGATTAAAAGTTTGTAATTTGTGTATTGGGGTTCGATGCCAGTGTTTATACTCTGAGCATGTTCTGAGTGACAGTATGTGTTATCTCAATGAGGCTGGTTCATAGTGTTTGCTGCAATGTGCCTTTTTTGCAGGTGAAGTGAACTGTTCAGCTCCAGTGACTGTTGGTAGTGCAGACTGTAGTTAGACTTTTGCACATTGAGCTACAGTTGTGTCCACTGTGTTTTAGCGATCGAAAAAAACTGTAAATCACTCTATATTCATACAAACGTCACTTAAACAGTATGCACAGTTCATAACAAAGGACTCTCAGTCATTCAGCTTTGCAGTAATTTTCGAGTTCCCGCTTGCTTTTATCCAATCAGGAGACAGAGCTCTATAAAGAGGCGGGTCTCTGTGCCTGTGAACGCACAGAGCTAAATCAGCTACAATGGAGGAGCAGGTGAAGTTGTCGATTTGAGCGCTACTGGAGACGGCAAACACAAGAAAACTCCCTGAGCTGAAAAAAACGGACAAAGACAGAAGCTATATGACTCGCTGCTCTCCATCGCGGCACAATCTGATGAAGACGGCTGTGCCTTCATGTGGTGGTGACGTAGGGACGAGGGAGGGGACTGCAGTCACTGACAGGAAGTTGGCTAAAAGGACCGTTTACTTACTTCTCCTTTAATCTGTTGATTATATTTTTGATTAATCAAAAAATTGGATAAAAATAAAGTATTGTTCCACCACTTTTTTCATAAACAGCTGCTTGAAGTCATATTCGCCACTGGGGCGGCAGTGGCGAAGTGGGTAGGGAGGTCGCCTCTGGTGTGCAGGGTCGGAGGTTCAATCCCCCGTCTCCCCGCCACATGTCGAAGTGTCCCTGGGCAAGACACTGAACCCCGAATTGCTCCCGATAGTTAGCTTAGTTAGCTTAGCACCCTAGTGCTAAGCCTACCCTGCGTGGTAGCTGCTGCTATCGGTGTATGAATGTGTGTGTGACTGGGTGAATGTGTACAAAAACAATGTAAAGCGCTTTGGGTCTGTGATAAACGGAGATTTAGCGCTATACAAGTCCATTTACCATTTACCATATTAAATTATAAAAAGATATAAAAAAATTAAATTAAATGTTGATGTCGAACAGCTTCATCAACGACTGAGACAAGACTAGGTGAATACTTAGTGTGTAGTGGCAATCTACAAAGCAACGCGTAGTGGTGGTGCATCAAAAAGGAAAGTCGGCCAGGAGTACACGTTTAACCATTTATTTTTAGAACTGTGCAAAATAATAGACAAGCTCCTGTAACTTAAACAAAATAAATAAAACAATAACAAAACAGATCCCTCAAACAAACAAATGATCACACACTCTGATGAATGTTGGCTTCCACCATTTAAAACCCAATCAGCTGATCAACCGTGACTTCCTTAAACAACGTCACCACGTGATTGAAAACGTAAATTGTAAAAAATTTACAAACATAACCACACACTAATACACAAACAGCACACAGAGAAATTGGCTGCCACACCAAGTATATGACTGGACCGCAATTGGGTTCAAGTGGTTTAAATGTTAATATTGTCACCTTATACATTCTCATTTAAAATATACTGTTGAGAATAATTATTTTATTATCATTTAATACATTTTCAGGTTACATTGAAATAGATATTGTTTATCTGCTTTGAAGTAAAAATCAAGTTCTCTAACACAGTAGGAAAGAAATAACTTGCATTTCTTACAAATCAAATTAATTACTTTAAATATTAAGGGTTTTTCCTGGCTCAGAATGGGCCTTTGGGGGGTCAGTACGCGACCAACTTTTTTGGGGTCGCAACTATGTGCAACAGTAAAGGCAAAAAGTTTATATTTGTGTTTTCTTATATTGTTATAGTATTTTACAAACATTGAAGCCTATATCTTCGTTAGAGAACAAAATTAAAACTCATAAAATGCTACACAATGTTTATGCAACATAGGCCCAAATTATAAAGTCACAGCGATGTTTTCGGATATTGGGCTTTCATTTTCGGAAACACATTAGATTCACCCTTAACTTTTGACATTAACTGTTTCTGATGTTGTATGTGGTATCATTGTAATCACTGACCATGAAAACATAGGGGTAGACATCACTTGTTATGTGTTATTATGTTTGGTTCAGGAGTTATGATGAAAAATGCATAATTAGGCTATGGCGGAAAGTAAAATGGTTGCCATGGCAACCTTGATTCGATTTTGCAATGGCTAAATATCTGAAAATGTTCAGGTCCCCAAACTGTATAAGTGTACCAAGTTTCAAGCTTTTCTGAAAAAGTTAACAATTTGGCACAATTGGCTACAATAAAACAGTACTTTAGGAAGCCGAAAATTGGCATAAAGGTATGGTTAAGAAACCCCTTAGAAAACCACTTTCCACCACATGGATTCTTTAAGGCTTTTAGTATGTTATTTATTACATATTCTTGAGTCAAAAACAGTTGGAATGGTTTCTGTTGCAATTTTTTTACGGTCAGGTTATATTCATTTTCATTTCATTTTCCTTTATTTAACCTCGAAAGATCAATTGAGGGGTGACCCTCTTTTACAATGACGTCGAGTTTGTACAGATACACAATATACAATGAGAATACATAACAAGTTTACACACACACACACACACACACACACACACACAGACAACAACAATTTAAAACATTCAGATCAATTGAATGAGAGACATAATAGCCTAATTAAAACAGTTACAAGTGTAGAGGGGCTGATTCAAAATAATAATTTTAAATTGGTTAACAGTTATGAGTGTATTTATTTTAATTGTATGTTGTAGGCTGTTCCAGGAGTCAGGGGCACTATGGCTAAAAGCGGTTTTACCAAGCTCAGACCGGGCATAGGGGACATATAACATGAGCATGTCAGTTGAGCGGGTTTGATAAAGCCCATCTGAAATAAGCAGCATTTCTGTCAAATATAGTGGTAGCTTTCCAGTCAGAGCTTTATATATAAAAATATGCCAATGTGCATCACGTCTCTCCTTAAGGGAGGACCACCCAACCTTTTCATATAAAACACAATGGTGTGTATCATAAGCATCTCCTGTAATGAATCTCAAAGCAGAGTGAAATACAGAGTCTAGGAGTTTAAGGCATGAACGAGATGCATGCCGATAAACCACATCACCGTAATCAAGGACAGACATAAAAACTGCCTCAATAATCCTTTTCCTACTGAACAACGGGAAGGTGGCTTTATTCCTATAAAAATAGCCAATCTTTTGTCGGAGACGACAGACAAGATTTTTTATGTGAAATGTAAAAGAGAGTTTTTCATCTATCCAGATGCCAAGATATTTATATTCAGTGACTCTTTCAATATGAGATCCATTATTTGTGTGAATAATAAGATCATTAAAATGTGTAATTCTTGCTCTGGAAAAGCACATATATTTAGTTTTTTCTATATTAAGGACAAGCCTGAGATCCACTAGACAGTTCTGCAGGGTGTTAAAAGAGCTCTGTAGGTTCTGAACAGATTGTTGCACTGAATCAGAAATGCAATACAGTACAGTGCCGTCCGCATACAAATGGGCATGGCAGTTTTGTAGTGATGAAACAATGTTATTGATGTAAATTGTGAATAGGACTGGACCTAAAATTGAGCCCTGCGGAACACCATTTGTAACTGTTAAAAACTCAGTTTGGTAGCTTCCCAGCTTAAAGCGGCTACGAGTAACATTTAAATATCTTTTAAACAGCCTCATGTTTCCTCTGATAATCATAAATTACCTTTAACAGCAAACGGGACCATCAGTGCAAAGAAAGACGTTTTTATATAGTTTTTATTACTGCTTTTGGTCTGGTCGCACACCCAGTCCGATTTTTGGTTCGCTCGTGCAGGCTCTATGGTCACATATCCGTATTGGTTGCAGATTTCAGTGTGGCGCTGCAGCGTGATTTGAGAAGCCTATCCCTCTAGGTGAGGGAAGGGGAGCGGGAGCCTTGTTTGAGACAGTTATTTTTCGTCACAATAACTAGTAACGAGGCTGAACCATCAAAGAAAAAAAGAGAATGCAATGAAGAAAAGCGAAAAGAGAGAGTGACTACGGGCGGGACGAGGACGTTGCCAAGCAACGTGTATACAATTTCACGAGAGCGAAACTAGACTGTGTTTACTCCTAAATGAATGAGCGGTTGGTCCTAACACAACGTTTGCTTTGCTTCACCATCATCAGATAACCATTATCTGAAATAGTCATTATTTACATCAACAACACAAACACATTACCTCATCGTGATCCATACAAACTGCCGTCTCTCTTTCATTCGCTTTCTGTGAGGACACAGCTCCGTGAGAGAGGGTAGTTAGGTGACGCTGCTGCATCAACTCATTGCAATCAGGTGTGTACTGACTGGCATTAGTTGATGCAGTGTCAAAACCACTCTCACGGAGCCGAAAAGAGTCCTCACACTTTCAACACACGTACATGCACTATATTGCGCCCTTCTCAGTTCACACTCGCGCGCCTGGCACGAGCATTTGCGACAGCGGGCGTCGTAAAAATACTACCGCTTTTGTCCAAAGGGGACGCCAACGTGCCATCTTACTCGTAGTGCCTTTAACTGACTGCTGTCTATCAGAGAGATAGTCCCTAAACCAGCTACATGTAGAATAATCAAAACCAATTTCATGCAGCCTCTCTAAAAGCAAATGGTGATCTAAAGTATCAAAAGCTTTTGACAGATCAACAAAAAGTGCTGCACAGTGCATTTTTTTATCGATAGCTGTAACAATGTTGTCTAAGACCAAAGTGACAGCAGATACAGTACTGTGGCCTGCCCTAAAACCAGATTGAAATGGACTCAAAATGGAAGCACTGGATAAAAAGGATTTCAACTGAGTATTAATGACTGATTCTAGAATTTTTGCCAGGCATGGGAGTTTGGAAATTGGCCTGTAATTGTTAAGATCACTTTTGTCACCCCCTTTATGTAATGGAATGACGTGAGCTTTTTTCCAGACTTTAGGAACAATACCAGAGGAGATGGAAAGATTAAAAATATGGGTTATTTGTTTTGATATGATAAGTGCAGAGAGATTTATTGAAAATGGGTCCAAATTGTCCTCTCCCATGTACTTCCTGGGGTTGATGGCAAGAAGCGCATCTACAACAATACTTGTTGGGACTTGAACAAGGCTGAAAAGAGGAGTTTTAGAGACAGGTGGTATGCTATTTTTATTTCTCGTGGTGGTAGGCGTAGAAGGCGTAGATACTCCATTGTGAAAGAGTTTACCAGCAGCTATGAAGTGTTTATTGAAAGCTAAACCAATTTCTTTCTGATCATTTAAAATCTGATCATTTATTTTTAACTGACTGGGAACAGTGCTAGAATTGTTTTTGTTATAATTCACAGCCTTCCAAAATAGTGCAGGGTTGGAGTAGCAGTTTGAAATTAGTTCGAGGTAGTAGTCTGATTTAGCTTTCCTAACCATGGATATGCACCTATTTCTGATTTGTCTGAAAGCAGTCCACTTGGAGTTTTCACCAGAGCGTCTAGCTAGGGACCATGCTTTATTTCTCTCTGCAAATATATCGGACAATTCATTTGTGAACCAGGGGTTTGATCTATTTTTTACTCTGTGCTTTTTAAGGGGTGCATGCTTGTTCAAAATGGAGGAGAAAGTATTGGTGAAAAATTCTAAGGCCAATTCCACATCAGATATTTCACTTGTGAGATGAATGTCACTTTGATAGAGTTCATTTAAAAATGCTTGCTCGTTAAAACCTTTAAAATTACGCTTAATGATGATTTTGGGTTGAGATTTTTTAAGATGAATACTTCTGATACAGGCCACCGGGCAGTGATCACTGATTCCAAGCTCAAAGACACCAGCAGAAACTATTTTATTGCTTTGATTTGATAATATTAAATCGATCAAAGTTGATTTTGCTGGGTTTTTTAGATTTGGTCTTGTGGGCTCAGTTATTATTTGTGTAAGATTTAGGTTGCTACATATTTCTTTAAAAGGTTCAGAGGCACCAGAAAGCCAGTCAATGTTAAAATCACCCATCATAATGACCTCTCTATTTACATATGGAGAGATTAAATGTGCTAGCTCACTCAAGGAGCTATTTACTGCTGAAGGGGGCCTGTATACACCAATTACAATAACACAATCATTTAACGATAAAGACAATTCCAAAGCAATAAATTCAAAGCAGCTTCGAACAGAGACAGCATGTAGTAATGATACAGAATAATGTGATTTAACATAGACAGCCACTCCCCCACCCCGTGTGGTCCTGTCTATTCTGAATAAACTATAATCATTTATTGCCACCATAGAGTCATGTGTACTGCTCTTCAACCATGATTCAGTCAGAACCAAGACATCTGGGTCAGCCTGAGATACTAAGATGTTAACATGGTCTAATTTATTGTGCTGAAGCAAACTTCTTATGTTTAAGTGAAGAAAACCCAAACCCTTTCTTGTTTTGAGGATGTTTGGTGAGTTTAGCTTTGATATGCTCATGTCCAGGTTATCAACAGCGGGGTGGTCCAACACAATTGACCTATTACACATAATAGGTACATTTTTCAAGTTACTTGTAATCCCAAGTGGTCTGTGGCGTGACCTGTAAAATCTATGAGGAGGGATTAATGATGATCTGACAGACTGACATACAGGGATTGGGTGAGTTTTTATAGTAATGGATGTTCCAGGCCTGGAGGGGGCGCTAGATGCATGGGGACTAGTGGTCATGGAGGCTGTGTCACGTGAGCTAACTACCTCTTGACTGACCAGGTGTGGAGATAGTCAATCATGCTGGACAGAGTTTGCAAGAGGAGTGACGCTAGGAACCGATTTTATTGTTAAGAGCATATTGCATATATAATGCCTGGACTACAAGGACATGATCAAGACATTATGCAGAGATTATGATGCACTTGGTCTCGCACAGCCAGGCCAAACTACAGCAGGCAGTATGGGCTGGCAGCGCGCTCATTTCTGAGATTGGGGTGGAAAGTGGGCTGGCCTGAACCAATAATAATCGTCTTGGGCAGAGCTAAGCCCAGGAAGCAGAAACGGTGTCCTTGCAAAATAAAAGAGGTTGGCAGTGAAATAACTACTGTTAATTCACCATCAAAAACGCCACTCAAAAATATTAAAGATATGTCGCCTCAAACTCAATCAAACTTTATTTGTATAGCACTTTTCATACAAGCAAATGTTCTGCTTGTATGAAAAGTGCAATACCCCCCCTCAGACACATACACAGATAAGCACATGCACGTGAGCCAGACTATGATGTCACGTCATCATCAGTCACGTGTGTTCAATGTTCACACAGTCACTTCTTATTACACATGTGTTTCCATTTCATTATTTGCGCATTAATTCTTTTTGAATTAATCAAAACCCACCTCAATCAAGCATAAAAACAACTAAAAGGATTTTCTTTCATATTTTGTTTGTGAATTAAATGAATTTTAATTCTCAGAGCTCTGGCTTAATGCACACCACACCACAGCAGCTGATTGTTGTCTCTGTACCAGCCACATCAGCTTCTGACATGAAGATCACAGTTCCTAACTTCACCTTTATTGAGCTTTGACTTCATGTCTTTATTTTCTCTGACTGACTGACCGAGCGACTGACTGACTTCTCTCTCTCTCTCTGTTTATACAGAAGCTCAAACTCTCTGCTGCCTGTTTCTATCTGCTGTCATCAGATCTTCAATAAGTTCATTCATATCTCTCACACAGTCTACAGCCTCATAGGTACTGACTGATGGACCACAATGAGTCTGTGGAAGCTGAAAGAAAAAAGGCATAACCCCAAAAATGATTTTAATTGAATATATTCAATAACTATGTTAACTACAGTCGTTGAACTGACCTCAGAGTCTTCAGTCTACAGTGTGGAATCTCCAGTGCAGCAAACAGCTTCACTCCTGAATCATCCAGGTCGTTTCCTATCAGGTCCAGCTCTCTGAGATGGGAGGGGTTGGACTTCAGAGCTGAGGCCACAACTTCACAGTGAGTCTCTGAGAGCCAAGAGCCATAAAGTCTGTAATGAAACGTATATAAAAACAATATGTAACTATGAAAGAGGACACTTTATTTTGACTGTTATCATTTGGTTCAGCTCATCTTATTTCACTTGAATTTGACATGAAACAATAGTTCTCATCACTCTCTCTCACACCTGCAGACCTGAAATCTGTTTTGATATAATCTAGCAGATGAATCAAGACACAATGTAGTTACATTTAGGCTTCCATGATGTTCACAGACTGTCAATGTGAAATCATTTTAGAGCTGCAACTAACAATTATTTAATAATCGATTAAAGGATAAGTAAGCAATATTTTTTTTGTTAATATATGTGTTATATCACTCTATATTCATATAGCAATCACTTAAACAGTATGCACAGTTCATAACACAGGAATCAGTCATTCAGCTTTGCAGTAATTTTGGAGAATCCCGCTCGCTCTTATCCAATCAGGAGACAGATCGCTATAAAGAGGCGGGTCTCTGTGCCTGTGAACGCGCAGAGCTAAATCAGCTACAATGGAGGACCAGGTGAAGTTGTCGATTTGAGCGCTACTGGAGACGGCAAACACAAGAAAACTCCCTGAGCTGAAAAAAACGGACAAAGACAGAAGCTATATGACTCGCTGCTCTCCATCGCGGCACAATCTGACGAAGACGGCTGTGCCTTCATGTGGTGGTGACGTAGGGACGAGGGAGGGGACTGCAGTCACTGACAGGAAGTTGGCTAAAAGGACCGTTTACTTACTTCTCCTTTAATCTGTTGATTTATTTTTTGATTAATAAAAAAATTGGATTAAAATAAAGTATTATTCCACCACTTTTTTCATAAACAGCTGCTTGAAGTCATATTAAATTATAAAAAGATATAAAAAAAATTAATTAAATGTTGATGTCGAACAGCTTCATCAACGACTGCGATAAGACTGGGTGAATACTTAGTGTGTAGTGGTAATCTACAAAACAACGCGTAGTGGTGGTGCATCAAAAAGGAAAGTCAGCCAGGAGTACACATTTAACCATTTATTTTAGAACTGTGCAAAATAATAGACAAGCTCCTGTAGCTTAAACAAAATAAATAAAACAATAACAAATCAGATCCCTCAAACAAACAAATGATCACACACTCTGATGAATGGTGGCTTCCACCATTTAAAACCCAATCAGCTGATCAACCGTGACTTCCTTAAACAACGTCACCCCGTGATTGAAAACGTAAATTGTAAAACATTTACAAACATAACCACACACTAATACAACAGCACACAGAGAAATTGGCTGCCACACCTAGTATATGACTGGACCGTAATTGGGTTCAAGTGGTTTAAATGTTAATATTGTCACCTTATACATTCTCATTTAAAATATACTGTTGAGAATAATTATTTTATTATCATAAAATATATAAATTTTCAGGTTACATTGAAATAGATATTGTTTAACTGTTTTGAAGTAAAAATCAAGTTCTCTAACACAGTAGGAAAGAAATAACTTGCATTTCTTACAAATCAAATTACTTTAAATATTACTATTTGAAAATAAGAAAATAACTTGAATCTCTAGTAAACAAATATCTTAAATAAAAATGTCATGTAAAAAAATGTCAATAAATCACTGCTTATTAAAGCTGGGGGGGGAGAATGTGTGGTAAAAATAGCAGTTGGGATAGCGATTTGAATCCAAATACCTCAACCGCTTCACTTGTTCTCTTTGGTCCTTCCCCTATGGGCCCTCCCTGACACGCTCTACACCAGGGGTATTCAACTAAAATTCAAATAGGTCCAGTTAGAGAAAATGTCCTCAAGCAAAGGTCCGGAACATCATAATGTCTAACTTGCGTTATGATTCAGTGTGATATAGTGAAGTAGCCTAGTAGTTGTATCAACGTCTGCATGTAATCAACAACTGACTGTTAGATCAATATAGGAAGAACAATTCAAAAACATTTCAACAATATTTATTCTCACTTTTAAACAATTATACAGATATATAATACTGAAGATATATGTATTATTTAAGGAGGTTCAACTGACTCAACTGAAACTAATCTCTTCATAGAAAAGAAGGGCTGCATTTAAAAATAAAATGGTGAAAATAAATATAATAATAATCTTAAAATAAAGATAAAATATATAATTCATTTTTGAAAAATAAAATAAAGTATAGCAGCAACTTCAGTGTCCCCTTTGTCTTTGTGAGTGTTTTAACAGTTTCAACCAATTTCAAAAAAATATATATCTCAACACCAGGCTTAGTTGCAGAACATAATGACATAATGCATCTGAGATTAGAAGGGGTGCAAAAAAATGAATTATGCAATTTGAGAAATATTTCAATGTATAATTTCTAAACTTCACTATACCTACTATGTTTGTTTAACATAAAAAACTGTCAGAAACTAAACCCCTGTAGGGGGTTCTGAGGGTTTCCCCCCCAGAATTTTTTTTGTGTTTTTAAAATGTAATCGGAGCATTCTGGTGCATTCTGGGGAAAAGAATAAAAGAAAAAGTCAACATTTAATATAGTTAAGATGAATAGAAAAATTAACAAAACAACATAACTTGCTAGCAGCCAGATGCTTAACAACTGGACTGAGGGACGGATGACCACTAGCTTTCGGGGCTACTATCCAAATATCTTGCTAAAAAAATTAACCTTTATTTATAAAATTCTGCCATTACTAAGAATATGTAACACTTAAAATATAGATAATTGAAACTACATACAAAATGTATTTTTTTTGCTGTTGTGGGCAGTGCTGCTGGCGATTGGTGATGATGCATGTCAATCTTATGTCTGTGACATTCACACATAGGTCTACATCAGGGTAATAGCGAGTCCACATGATTGTACCTTGACCGGTTTTCACCAGTCTTACAAAAGGGGAAAAAACTCGCTGAGCGACGCTGACACACGGAGCCGGTGAGCGAGCGGGCGAGCGAGAGAGAAAGCGAGAGAGAGTAGCACCTTAGCAAAAACTACAGCAATTACATATATATTTTTAAAGTATATTTATAAAACAATTCAGTCCGCCCTCTTTCCCTAATTGAGGATGCAGAACTAACATTTCAATTGAGGGTGCAATGCATGTTTATGCACCCCCGTAGAACCGGGCCTGCTCAATACCATTACAATTAAACAGTTTTAGCTTCTCTTTCTTTCCCTCTTTTATCCCACTCCCCCACTTTCTGTTGTTCAGTGAGAGAACTGAGCTCTAGCTTGTCCTGCCAGGAGTTTAAATCTGGGCTGGAAGGATGTCAGGGCCATTAATCTCATGCACATGTGCAGGTGCTCATAGGGGAGCCTGGATCGATATTTACTTTTAATTATGTTCATGAGACGGACTGGTTTTGTGTTTCCAGTTGGAAGAATGAACATGAATGCAGGGCTGTAAACTAACTTTTTGGCTCACCTGCCAAGGGGACCGGTAGATGAAAGAATCTACCGGCCAAGTACATTTTTTACAGGCCAAATAATAAATTGCCTCTTTTTGTTGCATATATACATCTGTTTCAGTACTTTTCATTGAGATAACAGTATTATATAGCAGTACATGCTTAGAAAAGAGGCCAAAGTAATATTTAGAAATACATTTTAATATTATATTAATTTAGTTTCATTCATTTCATTTCAAACATTGCACATTTAAAACTTTAACAGTGCTAAACTGTGACAAAGGAAACACTCATTTAGGGCTGCAACTAACGATTATTTTAATAATCGATTAATCGGTCGATTATTTTTTCGATTAATCGATGAATCGGATTAAAAAAAACAGTGCAGACTGCAGTGTCAAAACACCAGGTTATTGCTCCAATGTCCTGGAACAATTAAAAGTAATATTAAATGATAAAAAATGAATAATAAACCTAACTGGGATAACACAAAAAAAACATACAATGTATGATATACATTTATACAGTATAAGGGATGTCCATGGTAAACCAGTCGACCGATAAGATTTTTAACCAGTAAATACTAACGGTTAAAACAATTAAATCATCTTAATTTCTCTCAGATGACAGGAGATCATTAATTTTTATGGATAGTGATACCATTTGAGACTCCTTAACGATTCAAGTCTTTATTGATATCACTATTGATACTTTTCTATTATTTTGTTGAAATAGAACTTGTATTATTGCTTTAATTGCTGATATGATCATAGCTCAAGATAGGACATTAAACAGGGTCATAATTCCATCTTTACTATCTATTTTATATTGGTGGGAAAATCGCCAAAATCTAAAAAAAAAAATTTTTTGTGTTGCATTTGAACACATCAATCATATTACTGAGCCGGCCTGAACACATCACAGTTGACATGTTTGCTACTTTTTTTAAGCTAACTAGCTATATCCTTCCGATTTTAACATGGATTTAAAAACTGGATTACTATTTTTAACTGACGGGACTTTCTACACCGTTCGGTTGTGTGATTACTGCCGCTGCTTTGAATGACTGTTGATGCGCCGATGCCGACTCTCCGAGCCCGTCTGCACACCGTCTGCAGCAGCAGCAGCTGACAGAGTTTTTTTGGACTAGACGGATACTGAGTTGAAGGAGTTTTTTTTAACCCAAATACAGCAAAGGTACAACACTTTTATATAGGCCTACAGTCCAGTGTTAGATATGACCAAAAAAATACAAGCTGTGGCCGCTCACACTACAGCTTTCCCGCACCGCTTCACGTGCGGAAGGCTCGCTGTGGGTGTGCATGAACCTGTCGGCGGCTGGATGTAAACAGTGCCGCGCCTGGAAGTGATTTATTAATCGCGCGACTCAACGAATCGATGACCAAATTCGTTGCCAACGCTTTTACTAATCGATTTTATCGATTCGTTGTTGCAGCCCTACACTCATTACTCATCAGAACTAAAAATGGGACCAATCCGATCCAGTATCTATTTAGAGCTCCATTGCTGCGCTCAAACTGCTTTTGCTGCGCCAAAACTTTTAAAGAGCGGCGTTCTTCACATTCTATGGCGGTGACGCGCACCGTGCACGCTACGTTTCTTCGGGGGAACTTATTTTCTACAGCGGTGACGTCGGGGGAGCTACTTCAGTGTGACACACAACAAATCACCAGTTTAGCTTGACGTTTGCTACCGTCATAATTTATCAGTTTACAGCTACTGCAATGTTTTGTTCTATCATGCATAATTTATCGCAAGAGCACGACCATCGGGACAAACTTTTACCCGCCCCAGTGGCATGTATCCCTCCCAAATTAAGTCGCCAGGGGAATATTTTGGTCGCATTTGGCGAGTGGCGACCGCTAGTTTACAGCCCTGCATGAATGAGTCTGTACATTCTGGATTGAAGGCTCTGTTTTCGCTGTCTACTTTTCTCTTCTCAGAGAGCGCCATTTGTAGTTATTTTTTTGTAGTTATTTTTCTGTCTCCGGCTCACTCTGTCTCTTTTCTGTCTCGCAGTATTTCTCACTCTTCTCTGCCTTCTCCCGCTGTGTAGCCTACTCACTCTCCTCCCGCTGTCTTATCGGCCTTCTCCCGCTGTCTCTCACTCTCCTCCCGCTGTCTTTCTCACCCCTCTACCGCTGTATTTCCCACTCTTATCTGACTTATTTCGCTGTAGCCTAATTCCCGTAATTCTTGCACTTCTCTGTCATCTCTCGCATGATCGCTCACCGTCTCTTTGTCGGTGAGCCAGCCTGAGCCGGGAATGCACAGATTCGATTGGCTGAGTAGCAGGAGGCAGGATGGCTTAACTCGAATGCAATTGACCTTTGGCTCAGTCCCCGCTAAGCCCCGCCCCCGAATGCAAATGAACCAATAGCGTTTAACTACTAACGACCCAGGATCCAGACTCGGACATTCTCAGCATCTATCTCCATAGAGAACCATTGGAGCCTGCGACACTTTTGTTGTTTTCATGGCTTTATTAATTGTTAAAGACGCAAAAATGGCCAAACGATGTGCCTGGGCCACATGCAACAGCGATACGTGATTACGCCAGCTGCTCTCATTCACGTCGTTACCCCCGCGGATTTTAAAGTCAACATTGCAGCTGCTGTCAGTGCCCGCAGATATTTCAGACTGGAGGAAATTTAACAAGTTGGATTATATTTTAAAAAGGGAAAGAATGAATAGCAAGAGAAATGCCTGCGCCAGCCTTGGACGGTTTACAACAGCGAAAAGGACCAACAATGTACGAGCGTTTCAAACGGGCAGGTAGCCTACATGAACGGAAGGATGCTAGCTAGCTCTGCTGTCAGTCACACTGGATGATAACTATCAGCTTGCTTCTTTCTACAGCCAGGGAGTCAGATTGGTGAGTCAGAAACTATTTTGGGGTTTATTTAATAATCAGTTGATGAATTTATGCCGAGTGCAAGCCATGATGCTTTTTATATTCAATTGAGCAGTTGTGTTTTCATTGTTGCTGATGGACAAACATAGTTGGAGCTGTGCAATAATCAAGGATAAAGAGATGGTTTAATTCTGATGCTGGACATAGCCTGTATGCTACTGGTACTTTATCTATTAAGATTTAGTTTATGGAGGTGCCTTCAGTTAGATTTCCTACAGAACATTGAGTGCTGTCTTTTATTTTGAAAGCTAAACAGAAGAAGCCGAGTAGTGTAAATCGGCGAAGGTTTGGCTTGTTCCCCTGCGTACTTCCCGGCCCTTGATGTGAGAGACGAGTCCGTTAAGTTGATGGATGAGATGTTTTATCGTTTAGAGAAAACTACAGTACGCACAAAACAGAACCTGCAGTCACTGTCGTGTCATTTCAAATACGTCTGGTCTGTGTGTGTATGTGCGAGAGAGAGCTGCCATATTGTAAACAAGCAGTCAGCTGCGACAACTTGTCCGAGTTAGCAACAGTAACTAAGGAGGGCGGGGCTTAGCCAAAGGTCAATTGGTCAGTGGATTTCCTGATTCGCTAAACCAGTACCGTAAAGTCTAGAAAAGCTGCGCCGGTCAAAATAGAAGCGCCCCGTCAAAAATTTAAATTTAAATCATTTATTGACTACAGGTCCGGGTCCGTATAGGACGGCGTCTGGGTCCGGACCCGGACCGCGGTCCGCCTGTTAGTGACCCCCGCTCTACACCAACAACGTCGGTGCCAAAGTGAATGGAATGTCCCAACAGCCAATAAGAAAAGAGAATCGTATTTTTTATTTAATTTTTTTGTTCAGAATCGGAGCCTCGCTCTGATTGGTCAAAGTGTACCGCTCATGTTAATTTTGATCAATCAGAAATCACATACCCCAGCTTTAAGATGTATAAAAGTGCTTGGACAGGGCCCAAATCAAAATAATCAACATGTGCAAGTTGAAGTCGATTAGAGGGTCTGAATGCTCAAAGCTTATCATAAACTCTAAAGACAAAGTGGTGAAACACAAAACAAAACAAAACACAGATATTATCTGGTTATGTGATTAAATAAGATCAGCATCTATTCATGGAACAAAAAAAAGTAACTGAATTGATTTATATAATTGTAAAATACTGCTAAATGGTGTGATAAATTCATACTATACTTAAAAATCGAAAACACTAAAGTCCTTCAATGTGTTTTAACAGGTTTACACATTGTGTCCATCACCCAGAGGAAGATTGACCAGAGAAAAATTAAAATCTATATTTTAACTCTCAGCATTTGGAACTCAAGAAAAAGCACATATCAAACACAACCAACATAGTTTTTGTAATAGGCAGGTCGACCACTATTTTAAGAATAATACGGTTGGTTTGTGATTTATTTGAGGAACCAAACTAGTAATCTACAGTGATATATGAAGAAAATGACATCTGTACTTACACAGCCTTTCTGCAGTTCCTCACAGCTGGAATCAGTCTCTGTAGTCCCTCCCGTGATGTGTTGTACTTCTCCAGGTCCAACTCATCCAGAACCTCGTCTGACATCTGCAGCATGTAGGCCAGAGCTGAGCAGTGGATCACAGACAGTTTCTTCTCTGATCTGTTCTCTGACTTCAGGAACTCCTGGATCTCCTGATGAACTGAGAGGTCGTTCATCTCCGTCAGACAGTGGAAGATGTTGATGCTTCTGTCAGGAGAGATAGATCCACTGTTCATCTCCTTCAGGTTGTTGATGACTCTCTGGATGGTTTCTGGACTGTTGTCTGTTGGACCCAGCAGGCCTCCCAGGAGTCTCTGGTTGGACTCCAGAGAGAGGCCATGAAGGAAGCGGACAAACAGGTCCAGGTGGCCATTTTTACTTTCAAGGGATTTCTGCATGGCTCTCACCAAAAAGTCATCTAGTGATGAGACATTGTCTGTCCCGAGGAAACCCTTCAGTACCTTTGTGTTCCTGTTGGTGTAACAGTGGTACATATAGACTGCAGCCAGAAACTCCTGGACGCTCAGATGAACAAAGCTGTAGACTGTTTTCTGGAAGATCACACTTTCTCTCCTGAAGATCTCGGTACAAATTCCTGAGTACACCGAGGCCTTTGTGACATCCAGACCACACCGCTCCAGGTCTTCTTGGTAGAACATGACGTTTCCTTTCTGCAGTTGTTCAAACGCCAGCCTCCCCAGCTTCAGAAGAAGTTCCCTGTCGGCCTCCATCAGCTCCTGTGGACTCCTCTCATGTCCGTCTTCATACTTCTGCTTCTTCCTCTGTGTCTGAACCAGCATGAAGTGTGAGTACATGCCAGTCAGGGTGTTGGGCAGCTCTCCTCTCTGGTCTGCAGTCAACATGTGCTCCAGAACTGTAGCAGTGATCCAGCAGAAGACTGGGATCAGACACATGATGTGGAGGCTCCTGGATGTGTTGATGTGTGAGATGATGCTGCTGGACAGCTTTTCATCTCTGTATCTCCTCCTGAAGTACTCCTCCTTCTGTGGGTCAGTGAAGCCTCGTACTTCTGTCACTCTGTCAACACATGTAGGAGGGATCTGATTGGCTGCTGCAGGTCGGGAAGTTATCCAGATGAGAGCTGATGGAAGCAGACTCCCCTGGATGAGGTTTGTCAGCAGCACGTTGACTGATGACTTCTGTGTGACATCAGACACGACCTCATTGTTGTGGAAATCCAGAGAAAGTCTGTTTTCATCCAGGCCGTCAAAGATGAACAGAACTTTACAGACAGAGAGCTTCTCTGCTGTGACCTTCTGTAATGTTGGATGGAAGACATGGAGCAGCATGAGAAGACTGTACTGCTCATCTCTGATCAAGTTCAGCTCCCTGAACGAAAGCAGAATCAGCAGACTGATATCTTGGTTTTCCAAGCCCTCTGCCCAGTCCAGAGTGAACTTCTGCACTGAGAAGGTTTTTCCAATGCCAGCGACTCCGTTGGTCATAACGACTCTGATGGGTCTGATTTTATTCTGCTGGTCGGGTAAGGCTTTAAAGATGTCGTGGCACTTGATTGGAGTGTCATGGAGGGTCTTTATCTTGGAAGCTTTCTCAAGCTGCTTCACCTCATGTTGGGTATTGACCTCTTCACTCTGTCCCTCTGTGATGTAGAGCTCAGTGTAGATCCTTTTGAGGAGGGTTTTAATCCCTTCTTTATCAGTTCCTTCAGTCACACGTTCACATCTCTTCTTCAGACTGATCTTATGTTCGACTAAAACCTCTTGCAGACCACTATCTGCTGAGAGACAAGAACAAATTATAAAATAAAGAACATTTTGAGAATCCTTTATTTTTCATGACCAGCATTAAAACATGAACATAATAAAGCAAGGGTTTTACCATTCAAGGACTTTTGAAAAAAACTTTAATATCTATTCTGTACAACACAATGAATAAACCACAAAGAATCCTGTGTTCAGACATGATGACTCCAGCTGACAGATCTACAGTCTTACCATGTACAGTGCTGGTCTGACCTCTGGCTGAGGTGAAGCACTGTCTGCAGAACCAGTGTCCACAGCTGGTAGAGACTGGATCCTTCAGGACATCCTGACACAAAGCACAGCAGGACGGCTGCTCCTCTCTGTGGAGATCAACACTTTCTTTATAACACATTATGTTGGAGCCATTATGCTACTCTTTTGTTTTTGATTTATTTGGTGAACATGCAGGTTTGTGTTTGACCAGTGGGTGGAGCTTTGGCTCATTAGAAAGCATAAAAGGTAATCACCTGGCACGGCCGGCCAGGTGTGTGTAATTTGTGAAAAGCAAACAGTTTTGTACCGTGTCAACTTGTAAACTTGTCAGCGTCTGTTATACATTGCTCTGTACTTAACAGCCTGATATTGAATGAACTTACCTTACAACAGAAACAAATTGGAATATGAACTATTGGTGAGCATGCACCACAACATGCAATAAATGAGTCACAGCACTTTGATTGATCTAATTCTAACAAATGTTCCTCATAAATTCTCATCCCTGGGAGTTTTCTGTAATGATTTGAGTGATCATTGTGTTGTTGCTACTTGCAGGGACACAAAAATCCCCAAACGTAAACCACGCATTATTTTCAAGAGGAATTTAAAAATATTTAATGAACAGGCTTTTCATCATGATTTGTCCTTGGTAAATTGGGGGCACATAGGTCTTTTGCCGGATGTTGAGTTAGCTTGGACATTCTTTATGGAACATTTTGTGAAAATTGTAAATAAACATGCCCCCATCGGGAAATTCAGGGTTAAGGGACGAGATAATCCCTGGTTTTCCCCGGGGTTGTCAGATACCATCCATCAACGTAATGTGGCATGGGCCAAAGCCAGAATAAGTGATTTTGCCTCTGACTGGTCTATGTTCAGGCAACTAAGGAACAAATGCACTTCCCTTATCAAAAAGGCTAAATCTGAATATTACTTATCTCTCACAACTGAGAACCTTAATAATCCACAGAAATTTTGGAAAGTGATTAAATCTATATCTGTAAGTAAAAGCCCTCAGGCTCTTCCGACATTTGTTCTAAAAGATTCGGTCCCAGTCTATGATAGAACCGAGGTTCTAAATTGTTTTAACAATCATTTTGTATCATCTGGTTCTTTGTTTGACTCTACAGGAGCTGCCCCTGTGTCTCCCTGCACAGAGGCTCCAAGGTTTACAGGAGAACCTTTTAATTTTGTACCTTTTACTGTGCAGCAAGTGCATCAGGCCCTCAAAACATTGGATAGCAGAAAATCCCCTGGACCTGATTCAATAGAGCCCTACTTTTTAAAATTAGCAGCTGATTTTGTAGCACAGCCTCTTACAATCCTTTTTAATCTCTCAATTGAAAACAAAGAAATCCCATCCGTTTGGAAGTCAGCTTTTGTTACCCCCTTATTAAAAGGAGGTGATCCAGCGGCTTTAACTAATTACAGGCCAATATCAAATCTGTGTGCCTTGTCTCTTGTGTGTGATCAGTTAAAAGAGTTTCTAACCTCCAATGATCTTCTTTCAAAACTGCAATCAGGCTTCAGGAAAAAGCATAGTACCATCACTGCAGCTACAAAAGTGATTAATGATATATTAGTTGCTCTTGATAAGAAGCAGTACTGTGCTTCACTTTTTATTGACCTGTCAAAGGCTTTTGACACTGTGGACCATGCTGTTTTAAAGCATAGGCTTCTTTGCTTGGGTTTGTCAAATCATGTAGTTTCCTGGTTCACAGAGTATTTGAGTGACAGGACTCAGTGTATTAAATATGATGGTCTGTGTTCTGAATTTGTGAGTGTCCACAAGGGGGTGCCACAGGGTTCAATATTAGGACCCCTCTTGTTCATTATGTACATTAATGATTTGGGAAAAAATGTGTCAGATGCTAACTTGCATCTTTATGCAGATGACACAATTATTTACTGTTTTGGTTCAACTCCTGCTAGAGCTGTTGAATCTCTGCAGAAAGCGTTTGATGTAGTCCAGCAAACACTCCTGCAGTTAAAACTAGTCCTTAACTCTGACAAGACTAAACAAATGTTGTTTTCAACTTCTAAAAAAGTACCTCAAACTGTCCCCACAGTTTCCACTCTTGAGGGAAATGTCATAGAGGTGGTTCGTATGTACAAATATCTTGGTGTGTTGATTGATGACTCCCTTTCCTTCAAACCCCATATTGATAATCTTGTGAAGAAATTGAAACTCAAATTGGGTTTCCTCTACAGGAACAAATTTTGTTTTTCTTTTGAGGTCAAAAAGCGGCTTGTCACTGCAACGTTTTTATCCAGTTTAGATTATGGAGACCTGATGTATATGAATGCCTCAGCCAAATGTCTATGTAAGATTGATGCTGTTTACCATGCTTCTCTGAGGTTCATTACCAATTGTGGAGCCCTGACCCATCACTGTGACTTGTACTCTCGAGTGGGTTGGCCCTCTTTGTCCACCAGAAGGCTGGGACAGTGGTGCACTTTTATTTATAAGGCCATGTTAGGGCTACTGCCCTCCTATGTCTGTATTTTAATCACACAGAAAAGTGTTGCTTCTCACAATCTGCGTTCAAACAATCAGATGCTTCTGTCAGTTCCATTTGCACGCACAGAATTAGGAAGAAAGTCTTTCATCCATTCTGCTCCCACCACATGGAATTGGCTACAAAAAGATTTTAAATTAACCGAAATGATTTCTTTGAACGCTTTTAAATCTAAGCTGAGAGCATTTCAGACCACCTCTTTTACTTGTAGTTGTTTTTTATGACTTTTAATTTACTTGGAACTGTTTTTATTATTTTAATTGAAAACAGTTTTTTCTGATTTTATTTGATAACAGCTTTTTATCATTTAAATTTTTGTTAATTTGTCTATATGTTGTGAGTGTATTATTGTGAGTGAACATGTAACTTGTTGCTGCCTCTTGGCCAGGACTCCCTTGAAAAAGAGGTTTTTAATCTCAATGGGACTTTCCTGGTTAAATAAAGGTTAAATAAATAAAAAAAAAAAGCGACAAGGTTGTATTGGACACACAAACAGGCCTACGACCGAGTTCTCCCACACTGCACCAAACAGGCCTAATGTAGAGTTGGTTAATAGGCTCTACACATTACATAAGTGGAGGCCAACCCATGGCTCACTAGTTTAATGCATCACTTTCCCTACATTCAATATCATGAATATAAATCCGTCTCTGAACATGAGTCCTCTTAAATGGATGGAACAAAATCACACTCCTCAAAAGGGTCAAATCACAAACTCCTACATTGAAACTAAACCAACATGTTTTACGATGGTGTTTGCAAAGCTCACACCTCTCTGCAAAGACAGACCAATATCTACAGTCGCTTCAATGTCCCAAAATAGAAACAGTCTCTTACTTTGTGTCTGAGGGTCCAGGTTCATCGCTAACGTCTGGAGGATCCTCTTTGGACCGGTCACTCTTCATAGATAGATAGTCGTAGTCTGGAGACCCTGAACTTAACATGAACCTGATTAGATAAAATAAATTATTTTATTTTGTTATTATTGTCTCATTATTATCTACAGCTGGAAAGGTTTGGTAAAATTGCCACCCGTTTAAACTTTAATTAGGCCTTGTTTTTTATGAAGTGGTAATGTGTGCAGGCAAAGAGGGAAAAAAGAAAAGCAGTGTGTCACCTTTTTGAAATTTTCAGAGACTACAGTAAAATACAAACTTTGTTACATCAGGATTTATACTTTTAACAGCTCTGTTTCAACAAAGAACTAAAACACTATTCTACTGCATTTCAAATCGTATCAATAATTTATGTTTATAAACCTCATGTTTTAGATTCAGGACTTTCAGTATTTGGATGATCAATAAGGTGTCAGGCCACAACTGTTATTTCAATGTGTCAGATTAATATTTCATCAACATATAGATAAACATAAGTGTCAGCTTGGCAGATAAAGAACTCGGACTGGGATCAGAAGTAAATACAACTAGATCAGGATATTCCCTAGTGACAAAATTAGAACTCATGCAAATATAAAAAGACAATGTTGTAGTGTAGATCATCAGATAACATTTCAAACTGAATCCTATTCACTCAGTTTAAAGCAGAAACAGTCTCTTACTGAGTGTGTGAGGGTCCAGGTTCATGGCTGGAGTCTGGAGGTTTCCCTTTGGACCGGTCACTCTTCATAGACAGACAGCCGGAGTCTGGAGACCCTGATCTCTGTCTGTGGAAACAACAATGTTTTACACAGATCATCAGTCTTTGTAAAGAGCAGAAATAACACTATCCTTTAATGTTCTCATGTACAGAAGCCTAAAAGGGCCATGTTTGCAATTATTTTTTTTATATCATTAATCGCCGAAAACAGCCGTTTGCTTCATCAAGATCACCAGATAATGAACATAAGAGGAAATAACCTTTTGTAATAACGGGTCGATTATTGCGTTCTCGAGATAACAACAGTGTTTCCCCCACATTCACACAGCAGCAGTGGGCAGCACCGGACATTTAATGCGCGCACATCACAGAAATGAGGTGCCTGCAGCGCACTCGCGACCACACGTGAACTCGCATCACGAACGTCTCCCATGTCCCCAAAAAAACAAATAAAGTAAAACCCCCTGATTTACTGATTTCTATTTTTAGTCGTCTTGAGCACAAGTCGAGAATTGATCATTTAATCAGATTAATCACAGGGTAGCTGTGGATTAATCACGATTAATTTCACCATTCGAAATATGCACGAAAAATTTGAACGCGCGACCACGTTCTGGGGGACTGTTCATTCGTGCCAGAAAGCCAAAGTTATCTTGATGTCACTTATTAATCACACACACCTCTGTAAGGCAGACGTTTATGTCCTCCCGTGCTCTGAACGGAGCAGACAATGTTTCTCCTCCTGTTGCTTCCGACAGAAACTGCAGCCCGCGATACAGACGTGGCCGTTAGCAGTTTTAAAAAAAGCTAGCGTGCTGTTATGTAGTAGTATTTTTACGACGCCCGCTGTCGCAAAGCTGTTTCCTAGCACGTGCCAGGCGTGCGAGTGTGAACTGAGAAGGGCGCAATATAGTGCATGTCTGTGTGTTGAAAGTGTGAGGACTCTTTTCGGCTCCGTGAGAGTGGTTTTGACACTACATCAACTAATGCCAGTCACTGCCACACACACCTGATTGCAATGAGTTGATGCCGCAGTGTCACCTAACTACTCTCTCACGGAGCTGAAAGATTACGAGTCCTCACAGAAAGCGAATGAACGAGAGACGGCAGTTAGTATGGATCACGATGAGGTAATGTGTTTATGTTGTTGTAAATAATTACTATTTCAGATAATGGTTATCTGATGATGGTGAAGCAAAGCAAACTTTGTGTTAGTACCAACCGCTCATTCATTTAGGAGTAAACACTGCAGTCTAGTTTCGCTCTCGTGAAATTGTATACACGTTGCTTGGCAACGCCCTCGTCCCACCCATAGCCTATATCACTCTCCCTTTTAGCTTTTCTTCATTGCATTTTCATTTTTTTCTTTGATGGTTCAGCCCCGTTATCAGTCATTATGACGACAAATAACTGCTCCCCTTCCCTCACCTGGAGGGATAGGCTTCTCAAATCACGTTGCTCCGCCAAACTGAAATCTGCGACCAATATGGATATGTGACCATAGAGCCTGCACGAGCGAACCGAAAATCGGACTGGGTGTGCGACCAGACCAAAAGCAGTAATAAAAACTATTTAAAAACGTCTTTCTTTGCACTGATGGTCTCGTTTGCTGTTAAAGGTAATTTATGATTATCAGAGGTAACATGAGGCTGTTTAAAAGATATTTAAATGTTACTCGTAGCCGCTTTAATTCAAGAAATTAATCACCCTGCATTAACGCGTTCATTTTGACAGCCCTAATTATAACGATTATCTTCATGGCATTTGTTATTTCTGCATAAAAAAGAGTTAAGGGAGATAGTATGTATTAGACGCTGAAGATACAGTTGCAGAAGATCTCACACTCCTTTGTGTGTCTGTGGAAAAGTGTCAGGTGAAGTGAAGTTTCTCCATTAATCAACAGAGTTTTCTTCAACCTCAAATAACTAAGGCCTTTCCTTAGTTATTTGAGGTTGAAGAAAACTCTGTTGAACTCAGTGTCTTTGCTATAGGTTGGGTTCTGACATTACGTTTAACTCTTTTTCATGATGTGGATCTGAAATGTAGTAAAAGAAGAAAATTCAATCAACGTGGACGACCAACTGTAAAATATTCATCAAGCTCAACGGAACACCAGAACAAGCAAAAGTACTACTCATCAGGGACCTGGATGAACTGGATACATACCAATAAGACACACCAAATCAAGGTAATGGAATTCACAATGGAAAACATGTTCACAATATCATTGCAAAATGTTCATATGTGGGGATTATAATATTGACCTTTTGAATCCAAAAAAACATAAAATGACAGAGGATTGTATCAATACTATGTACAGTATGGGTCTATATCCTACAATAACAAGACCTAGTAGAATTACTTCTCATTCGGCAACATTAATAGACAATATATTCACAAATACTATGGATAACAATACAGTAAGCGGACTGCTATACAGTGACATCAGTGACCATTTGCCTGTTTTTGTTGTTTATCACTTTAATTATACGAAACCAAAGAACACCAGTCATTTTAAATACAAAAGACTGAGAACCGAAGAAAATATAAATGCATTAAGGAATGACTTACTGAAACAGAATTGGAGGGTAATATATGAGGTAGAAGATACTGACAAAGCATATAATGGATTTCTTAACGTTTTTAAATCACTTTATGACAAACACTGTCCTGTGAAACAATACAGTGATGGACATAAACAGACAAGTAGTCCGTGGATCAATAAGGGTTTAAAAAATGCCTGCAAAAAGAAAAATACACTGTATAGAAAATTTATGAAAAATCCAACTGCAGAAGCAGAAAATAAGTATAAAAAGTATAGAAATAAATTAACCAATATAATGAGGATATGTAAGAAAGAATACTATAATAAACTACTAGAGAATAACAAAAACAACATGAAAGGTTTATGGATTGTGCTAAATAGTATTATTAGAAATGGATCAAAAAATACAGGTTACCCTGAGTATTTTATGGAGAAAGAAAATACAATAGATAATATGGATGATGTGGTTGATGGTTTTAACAAATTCTTCGTAAATGTGGGACCAAATTTGGCAGAAAAAATTAATGACCCAGGATCTGTGAGTTCTGAAGACAATAATTATGATTTAATAGACATTAATCCAAAATCAATGTTTCTAAAAGCAGTGGAAGAGAGTGAAATTATAGAGATTGTTCATAATTGTAAACACAAGACTTCTACCGACTATAATGACATTGACATGAGAATAGTTAAACATGTCATTGACGGAATTGCAAAACCACTTACGCACATCTGTAACTTATCATTTCAAACTGGTAAATTCCCCAAAAAAATTAAAATTGCAAAAGTCTTACCGCTGTACAAAACTGGAGACAAACACCACTTCACAAACTACAGGCCTGTTTCACTGCTTCCTCAATTTTCAAAATTTTTAGAAAAACTCTTTGCTGCCAGATTTAACAAATTCATCAATAAACACAATTTACTAACTGACAGCCAATACGGCTTCAGACCCAACCGATCCACTTCATTAGCAGTCATTGAGCTAATTTAAAAGATATCAAATTCCCTGGATCAAAATAATTATGCAGCCGGTGTTTTTATTGATCTCAAAAAAGCATTTGATACCATAAATCATGACAGAATATTCAATAAATTAGAAAGGTATGGTATCAGGGGGGTTGTATTAAACTGGCTGAGGAGCTATTTACAGAACAGGCAACAGTTTGTGAAGATGGGTAAACATATGTCATCTTGTTTGGACATTGCTTGTGGGGTCCCCCAGGGGTCAGTATTAGGGCCAATTCTTTTTATTCTCTACATTAATGATATATGCAAAACATCAAAGACTTTACAATTTGTGTTATTTGCAGACGACACTAATATTTTTTGTACGGGAGAGGACTTGCAGCAGCTTCTGGAGTTAATTACAACTGAAATGAGCAAATTAAAAAAGTGGTTTGACAATAATAAATTGTCATTGAATCTAAGTAAAACAAAAATCATGTTGTTTGGAAATTGTAATTTAAATAATGACGTAAATGTTAAGATTGACGGTGTTAATATTGAAAGAGTGTATGTAAATACATTCCTTGGTGTGTCAATAGACCATAAGCTCAGCTGGAAACCTCACATAAAACATGTTAAATCTAAACTGTCACAAAGCATCTTAGTCCTGTGTAAAGCAAAGCATATATTGGATCAAAAATCATTGCATATTCTTTACTGCTCAATGATCTTACCTTATTTAAATTACTGTGTGGAGGTCTGGGGGACCACTTACAAAAGCTCACTGCTACCATTAGTCACATTACAAAAACAAGCCATAAGAATAATCAATAAAGCTGGATATTATGAACACACCAACCTCCTCTTTTTACATTCCCGTATCATAAAGTTCAATGACCTGGTTGAATATCAAGTTGCACAAATCATGTTCAAAGCTAGAAATAAACTACTACCAGGTAACATTCAAAAACTTTTCTTTGACCGAGAGGGGGGTTACAATTTGAGGCAACAGTTAAACTTTAAGACACTGGCTGTACGCATGACTTTAAAAAGTCATTGCATCTCAATTGGGGGTGTGAAACTGTGGAATGGGATGAGCATGGAGCTAAAGCAAAGTCCAAACATGATCCAGTTTAAAAAAAGGTTCAAAGCAATGATTTTCAAAAGGTACAGGGATGAGGGTGTGAAGTAAGAAGGAAATTATAATTATATGGATATATATACTGATTGTATAGATTTGTATGTAGATATGGATATATTGATTGTTTATAAATATAAATATAGATATATGCATTGTATAAATATATAAAATATATATTTTTTTTTATAGTATATTAAGTTGTATGTATGTATAGTTCATAAATGGCAAATATAGTATCGCCAATTGTACAGAGAATATATGGATTAAGAGAAGTGAATATAATAAATATTTTATTTTTTTATTTTTTATTTATTTTTTTTATTTAAAAGCCTACTTCACCGGTTTGAATATGAAGGTGTATTGAATTCTGAGATCCTATGTAGTATAAATGTGCGAAAAAAAATGAAATCGGTTCATCCTAGCCTGAGAAAAGGCAGAAAGAGTGTTTTTTCAACCCTATTTCTCTTTCTCGTGACATCACAGAAAGAGAAATATAGGGTTAAAAAAAACTTACTTTGTAAATATTACTGTGATGTCTTTTACTGTGACATCACAGTAATATTTACAAAGTACGTTTTTTTTAAAACCTATATTTCTCTTTCTGTGATGTCACGAGAAAGAGAAATATATGGTTAAAAAAAACACTCTTTCTGCCTTTTCTCAGGCTAGGATGAACCGATTTTTTTTTTTTTTGCACATTTATACTACATAGGATCTCAGAATTCAATACACCTTCATATTCAAACCGGTGAAGTAGGCCTTTAATAAATATTTTTTATTTTTTTTTTTTACTATGGAAAAGGGGTAGGATTAAATAAGTGTATACTTCTTCCTGCTCCTTTTCAGGCATATCTCAGCAATACAGATAATTTGTTTGATTTTATTTTTTATTTTTTTGTGAAAACATAATTTTTGTTTATTGTATTTCCATGCTTTTCATTTTTGATATATAAATATAGATATATGCATTGTATAAATATATAAAATATATATATATTTGTTTTATAGTATATTAAGTTGTATGTATGTATAGTTCATAAATGGCAAATATAGTATCGCCAATTGTCCCGTATCATAAAGTTCAATGACCTGGTTGAATATCAAGTTGCATCAAAGTTCCTCAAGGCGAAGAAGATCAAGGTGCTCCAGGACTGGGCAGCCCAGTCACCAGACATGAACATCATTGAGCATGTCTGGGGTAGAATGAAAGAGGAAGCATGGAAGACCAAACCAAAGAATCTTGATGAACTCTGGGAGGCATGTCACTAACAGCCAATCACAAAGCAGAAATAAACTCAACAGCCAGTCCGATTGCAGTTTTTGCATTTCCTGTCTAATTACACGCCCATTTCCTGGTGCGACGGGTTTGTGCTTCCAGCGGTAAAGAAGTAGGAGAGCCGTGTGTAGTCACCTCGGCAAGACTCAAGAGTGAAGAGAGTCTTGTCTTGCCCAGCACTAGTCTGTCCATGCAGCTACTGTCTCTTGTCTTGCCATCAGTACATGAAAACTCCAACCTGACAAACCCAGGCTCCCTGAGAGCTGTCAATCAAAGTCCAGTGGCTCCGCCCCCAAAGTGTGAATAACTTTCTGCCCGCGTAGACAGCACTCCCTATTGTTTTTGCTGGAACTTTTATTATTCCTCTCCGTGTAAAACTGGTGCTGCAGCCCAAACCGTAAAGGGTGGGGACATGCCACTTGCCTAGATCCAGGTCCGTACCTGGTACGCACTACGCAGACAAACAGTTTCAGAACATCCCACAGTCAAAAACTTTACATCCACAGATTCACTGAAGTGAGCGGATGGCGCCGCGGCTGACAACGCTCGCGTAGGAGGCTTGGCCCCCGTTCATAACTGCTTGAAGTTCTAGTATTATTATTGAGAGTGCAGACTTTCTACATCTACATGTTTGAAGTCATCACATTACTGAATCCTATTCACTCAGTTTACAGTAGAAACAGTCTCTTACTTTGTGTGTGAAGGTCCAGGTTCACTACTGAGGACTGAGGGTTTTCTTTTAGACCGGTCCTCTTCCTCCACATCACTCATCTTCTACAGTCTGGATGTAACCTTTAACACTGGAGACAGACAGACAGACAGACACACACACACACACACACACACACACACACACACACACACACACACACACACACACACACACACACACACACACAGACACACAGACACACGCATGCACGCACACACAACCATGTGTATTTTCCAGCGATCATATTTAACAAACTTTGTTTAAATCCATAAAATAGCCAGACTTCAGTCAGACACTGTCTACTGACTGTGGCTGCTGTGTTTTGACTTGCTTTGTAGCTGTGAAAAAATGTTTGATTGGCAATATTCCAGTTAGTCCAAGTCCCTTGTTTCAGTAACCATTAATACACAGGTAGGAGGGATTTTACAGACTCAATAAACATGTTATTTAGTCGTTAGTTGCATTCTATAGTTGTTTTACAAAGAATTGAACATACCTGGTTTTTCCACTTTTGCATGTTGTAGCGTGTTGCTCTATGGAGAACTGTGTTCCCTCCCTCTAGCTGTTATTGTTCTTTAATGGCAGGTGACACCCAGGGTTAAAGGCGTATTACCTCTCTAGGACAGAGGAACAAGGACAACAACAACAAAAAGAAGTTTCAATAAAGTTTTAATACATGTTTTTTTTCTGCCAGTTGCTATTGATACAGACAGGTAGGAGTGATTTTACACAGACTCGATACACACAGATTTCTCAGTCGTTATTTGCTGTTTAAAGTTTGTTGTTAACAGTTGTACAAAGAAATGAACATACATGTTTTTTTTTTTACTTCTGCATGTTGTAGCGTGTTGCTCTGTTCTGTTGAGAACCAGGTTCCCTCCCTCTACCTGTGCCTTCCATTTCCTTCTCCCTCTTCTTATGTCATGGTGGGAGGTACCCAGTGTTAAAGGCGTATTACCTCTCCTTACCTTTGCTGGAGGGTTGGCCAGGGGGTACGTTCCAATACCCGTTCAACAGGCCCTCGTTCACTTTCCCTAGGCACTTGCCCTCGGGGGAATCCCCGCTGCCATCTTAAGTGTCGTTCCAATAGTCTGGAAACTGAAGTGAACTTCGTGAGATAGACCCTCGGAGGGCTGAGTGATCAAGGCCCAATCTAGATCCACCCCCTACACCCTAACCCTATCCACTATCCCTCCGTTTGCGCGTTCGCGGGGAGGGCCCGCCATATTGAGTGTCGTCCCAAACCATCGAGCCTCGAGTGTAAGTGGGTGATAAAGCCCTCGATCATCGAGTCTGCATCGACGTTGACTCAGCCCTACGTTTGACACAGGTGTCCGCCAATCAATTATGTCCGGAATGGAAGAGCCAACTTACAAATGAGAGTTCCAGGGAGTTTGTTTCCCGAATTATAAATGAAACGTAGCTACTCTTACCTCAAACAGACATTTGATTGATTATTTTTATGCATAGCCCTAAATGACGGAACCGGAGGGTAGCCTACAATATCGGAACGAACATGTTGTTTTACACTTGTTGATTTGATTATGCCACTTGTCGTCTACCGTAAGTGTATTTTCAAGGCGTGGAAAAAGATAAAACGAAGCAGATGAAGAAAATGCCCACAAGTTAATAAGGGACAGTGATTATTATTTCCTTAAATTGTTAGTAAGATTTGTGTTTCTGTTACAGCCGATGAGGGGTAGTAATAGCGGCGGTGACGTCAGTCAGCTGGAGCGCATGACTTTTCTTATTTAAGACCACCCTTGCAGTGCATTATAATTTATGCACGCTAATTAACTGCCGCGATTCGCCGGTCGTAATGGCAAATCATGACAAGTGGAATACATGCTTTAGCAGACTATTGTTCTTTTCCCTGATTTTGTATGCTGTGCATGTAAACTAAAAGGATAATTAAACAGCGGATCAAACACCCACCCGTTTTCTCCACTGCAGACTGAGCTGGTAAAATTAAGAATATGCAGTTAGAAAATGTTTAACAACAAATAAATTATGCAGCCAAAAAAGCATGGGAGTGAGTTTGTTTTTATTCAATACTACATTTTACTCTCACATGTGTAGCCGATGAATGTAAAGAGTGTTTCAGGTCAAATATAAATGTGGTGGAATTCTATTTTAGGGTGAGAAATAAAGACTTAACAAACTAGTGTCTTCTTCCTGTTTCCGTCTGACAAAGGCGAGGGCTTGCCAAAGCCGCACCAGTTGTTGTACCCTCGCCCTTAATGATCGAGTGGCACTTCAGAGCCGCGAGTGTGACTCCACAGCGAGTCACACTCGCTCACGGAGTGGGAGTGCCTAGGGAGTCATTTGGGATTGGGCCCAAGTCAACATGGATGGTCACTCCGAGGTGGATATCACCCACAGTGCATTGCAGTTCGTCTTCTTCTTCTTCTCCTTTTATTTTCCGGTAGACTGTATGCTTTTAGGGACATCGCGGCCACCCGTAGGACAAATATATATAAATATATTCCAAAACGCCTCAATTAGGCTATCCTATTTCCATACGAACAATCCAGTGAATGTATTGCAGTTTACACATTGCTGCTATAACACCGATGGCTGCCAATTAGAGGACTATTTAAAACAAATGTTTTTGGTTGAAAGTATAAATAAGAAAATATGTCGGAGCAAACTATTTACATGTGTAAGTAACAATATCTTGATAATCTGAGTTACCATGTCGAAATTCAATGTTTGTTATGCTATGGAAATGGCTTTCTGCAACATAGGCTACCTTAGCAGAATGTTATAATTCTGTAATATTTGCATTCAGATTTACCTATGTAACTGACGGTCCATTGCGACTACAAGGGCAAGTGGGCAAGTGGGTTCCATTTAAATCCTCCGCTCCTCCCTCGCCCAGTCTCCCTCCGCTCTCCAAGTTCCCTCCGTGCAACGTATGCTGTTACGTCATGCCAAGGGCTGAGGGTAAATGAACAAGGGGAAGTGCAACTACTATTGGAATGCAGGGAGGGTTTCCTAAGCAGAGGAAAAAGGACAATGACAACAAAAAACGTTTAAAAAAAAAGTGTAAATAATAAATACATTTCTATAGGTCCATGGTTAATATGAGTACCTTGTTCTGCAAGTTGCCATTAATACACAGGTAAGAGTCATCTAATGCAGAGACAATACAAACACCATGAATGAGCTAGAAACATGATTGTTGCCCAATGGCTGGAAATGGTGTAAAAAAAGATTCCCAAGAATAATGAGCCACCCTGCCCAGTTATTATGGCGGCGCTATAATAAAGAGAAGAAAATAAAGTTGAAAAATTCTCAATATGAGTTGTAAGCCCAATTAAATGGTTCATGTAAGGAACTGAAAGGATACATATATTTTTCTCTCTTATGTTTTGCTTTCTCATCATGGCGGTCACAAAATTGCAACGGTCACTGTATTAGATTCATTAGACGATTATTTCGATTAACATTTGTGCCGTTACTTGGCCGGGAGAAATGACAGAAAATAAGACTACATTGGTCACCATTGGACATTTACTTGTAATATATGTATTTTACACTGTGCTATTTTACCATGTTAACTCGAGTAGTCTACCGGTAAATTATTATTAGCACTTTACTGATAGCTGTTACCATGGAGACAATGAATATTTGCTAGCTTGAAACTACCATCGGCAGTTAACGGCAGTTTGCTCACCGTTTCTCTCAAGAGCCTCTGATATTACCTTCTCTCGTCAGTATTCTTCTTTTTTAACCCTGTCCTGGTCGTCCCTCGTTGACACATCACAAAGACAGGCGTGTTGTTTCCATAAAAAAAAACATATTTTCACCTAACGGCACCATGGAGCTAATAATTATTACACTGGCAACTTCTCTCCTCTCTCTCTCTTCCATCAACTGTCGTGTTGGTTTCTAGCGCTCCGTGCTCCTATTGGTCAACGTCACCGATGTGAAGGAATACGTCACAGGAAAAAAAATAATTTGACTCGTCAGAGGTTCGCGCCCAGTTGCGGCTCGTCTGGAAAGTAGACGAGTAGTATTTACAGCTCCGGAAAAAAATAAGAGACCACTCCTAATGTTCACTGTCTCTCGTTTTTACTATTCATAGGCATATGTTTGAGTAGAACAGGGGTGGCCAACCCGCGGCTCGCGAGCCGCATGCGGCTCTTTGCCCAGTTTCGTGCGGCTCTTCAGTTCATATCAAATTATGTGATTATAATTTTTTTATTTTTTTTTTTTAAATACTTTTTTTTTTGTGTGGGCCCATGTGTGTGCATGTTCGCAAACGTTTCATGCGGCTCTTACGTTCGTTTTACATGTTGTCTATTATTTAATTTTTCATTTTATTAATGTGTAGGCCCTATGTGTATGCCTGTTCGCAAATGTTTAATTGAGGACGCAACATAACGTTCGCAAACGTTTGGTGCGGACGCAACATAAAACTGCCCGCTCAGCTTGGAGGGGGTTTTCCGTGAGTAAACAATTTGTGTCAAGTTCGCTCCGAAACAGAGTGGGAGAGTTCATATTTTTTGTTGAACGTTATGGCAGGCCATTCTGCCTTATATGCCAGGTGTCATTTGCGCATTTCAAGGCTTCAAATCTTCGGCGCCACTTCAGCTCTCTCCATGCTAAAAGTAAGTCCCACAAAGCAACATGCATAGTAAGAGAAAAACGCTATTTTAAATTGTTATATTTTTGTTTGTGGACTTGGTTGAACTGAGAGTTTGTGTGTGAGGCAGTGCACACAATGTTCATTGTTGAAAATGACTGCCCTGTCGTCTTTAGTACTGTAGGAGTCCTGTCATTATCACAGGGGCGGCCTTAACGATCTGGGGGCCCGTTTCAAGTCCTAGTGTGGGGCCCCCTGTTTTTTTTTGTTTTTTTTTAATAAATAATGCTTGTGCATGCATGTGCAAGCTCCCCGCGAAAATAACCCCCCCCCCCCTTAAATCTTACTGGCCACCCCAGTGCCCTCCCCCCCCCCCCCAGTTCAAATGTTATTTTTTATTTTCATTTTATTTTTTTAATTACATTTTTTTCCTGATATGTTCAGAGATGATATGTATTTTTTTTTTCTTTCTTAACTTTTTTTGATAGGTAGTTGCCAAGTTCATCACACAAACACTCCAATCCACTGATATGAGATCAGTTTGCAATTTTCAATTACTAAATTAATGGTAGGACTGTGGCCACTAGAACTGGTCTCTGGTCAGCAAAGGTCTTGAAAACAGCATAAGTGTGCTTGTGACATGCGTGCCACCCATGCATGTGTATAGGCACGTGTCCCAGCAGATTTTTGAAATCTGAATAAAAAAATTTAAGTTTGTAGTTAGCGAGTGTAACATGTTCTTAGCAAGGGCAGACTTTCATAAGTAAAGGTTTATTTTTTTAGCAAGATATTTGGTCAAAAGCTAGTGGTCATCCGTCCCTCTGTGCAGTTGTTAGGCATCTGGCTGCTAGCAAGTTATGTTGTCTTGCTAATTTTACTATTCATCTGAGCTGAAATAAATATTGACTTTTTCCTTTATTATCTTCGCCAGAATGCACCAGAATGCTTAGATTACATGTTAAAAACACAAAAAAATCTTCTGGGGGGGGATGCCCCCAGACCCCCCTTCAGGGGTTTAGTTTTCTGACAAACATTACAATGGATACTAACATGATTTGGGCATTTGGGATTATAAATCATCTTTGAATTGGTTGTACAGCATATCACATGCTATTCATTCAGGGGTGCGATGGCCACCCCACTCTAACTCTGTGGCCCACCTTGGCCACCCCCAGTCAAAATTTCCTGGAATCGCCACTGTGTGTACCCGTGTGTACGATGTGGCTCTTTGCAGTAACACAGTAAAAAATGTGGCTCTTTGTCTCTGACTGGTTGGCCACCCCTGGAGTAGAATGAACATTTTAGTTTTCTTACATTCTTACTGTACATTCTTACTGTACATTTCAATTATTAAGTTGCATTTCAAATACATCTCATCAATAGATAATTGCCTGAATTGTAGCCTACTGTGCCAACAACACGTTTAAAATGTTTAATTAGCCAGAAAATGTTCTGACAAACAATTTTTCCCAATATGTATTTTTAAGTGATTTAAATTTCTAAGAGCGATTACATTGACAAATATACTTCTCTTTATAATTCCCTACAAAACATGACAATTTAAAATATATTATTCAATCCCCTTCCTCGCTAATGGCACTAATGGTGTGTGTGTGTGTGTGTGTGTGTGTGTGTGTGTGTGTGTGTGTGTGTGTGTGTGTGTGTGTGTGTGTGTGTGTGTGTGTGTGTGTCTGTGCGTGTGTGTGTGTGTGTGTGTGTGTGTGTGTGTGTGTGTATGTGTGTATTCTGTGCACTGGTGGTCTCGTTTGCTGTAACATGTAATTTATGATCATCAGAAGAAAAATGAGACTGTTTCAGAAATATGTAAAAGTTCCTCGTAGCGCCTTTAAAGTAATGAGGCAGTTTGTTGAGTTTTTGAACATTCACAATGAACATTTTGTTGAAAAGTATTTTGTTCACAACTCACCTGAAGTGGCGGCCAGAAATATGTAAAAGTTCCTGAGTTTTGCCAATGACTTGCAGCTGGAATGGTTAATGTGCATAATGACAAATAAACCATCTTGAAATCTTGAATATTAGCAAGTACAGTTTGCACGTCAGGCCATGAATCTGTACATTTCTCACCTAAACATTTGTTGATTATGAATAGAAACTGTCAGGGAGGGAGCGGCTACTTCCCCTTCTCATCGACACATTTAATTACTGTAATTGTTGCAAAGTTTAATTAACATCTCTATCACAACCTCAAAGCAGAAGTACACAGTGTCTGTGTGTGTGTGTGTGTGTGTGTGTGTGTGTGTGTGTGTGTGTGTGTGTGTGTGTGTGTGTGTGTGTGTGATATGCACGCAACCCCCAGTGAAAGTGTGCTGTACATAAGGCCATTATCATGTAAGACACACACACACACACACACACACACACACACACGTTCACACACACGCACACACACGCACACACACACACACACGCACACGCTCCTCACACGTATATTTGTTCACTTTTTCCTCCCTTTATATACAGGCGGCTGCAGGATTTCAAACACACGCTCAGAAGAACAGAAAACAATTGTCAACTGGTACTTTTTACAGTTCTTTATACCAGGTATTATTAATTAAGTCCTTTATTTGTATCTGCATGTGTGTTTGTTATGCTATTTATTAATCTTTTAAAGATAACTTTTGGGCATTTTCAAGCTTTATTGGATAGTACAGAGTTTAAATGGGGAGACAGAGAGAGAGAGAGGGGGGAGGGTGACCTGCAGTAAACGTCCGCGGGTCGGATTTGAACCCGCGACCACTGCAACGAAGGCCGGAGCCAATATTGTACGCACTTTATCCACTATGCCACTATTTATGATGCTTGACAATGTTGGAGCAGTTAAGGGGTTTTAAAACGCTAACCGCAAATTTAATTTCAAATTCTATATTTTGTGCTGATGTGATGTTCATGATCCCACTCTATTCAACCTTTCAGGGATGATTAGATATAGTTTCAATGTGTTTTTTTATTTTTGAGATATTTTTGTTGGCATTTTTATGCTTTATTGATAGTGTAGAGACAGAGTTGAAATGGGGCAGAGAGGGGAGTGACATGTAGAGAACGACCGCGGGCTGGAATCGAACCCGGGTCCGCTGCTGGCCGAGGCCCATGAGGGGGACGCCCTCCCAACTGAGCTAAGGGCGCCCCCTTCAATGTGTTTTTTAATTTTTCTTTTTTGTTTCAGAGAAAATTTTGGACGACCCCGCCCCTCATAACAGAAGTGTGGAGAGAATGACGGCCAGCTCAGGTATTGTGGAAAGATAATTGTGTATTTTTAAAAAGCCTAGTGGATAGAGCGTGTACCATATTGGCTCCGGCCTTCGTTGCAGTGGCCGCGGGTTCAAATCCAACCCGTGGATCTTTACTGCAGGTCATCCCCCTCTCTCTCTCTCTCTCTCTCTCTCTCTCTCTCTCTCTGTCTCCCCATTTCAACTCTGTACTATCTAATAAAGCTTGAAAATGCCAACAAAACAAAAAAATCGTAAAAAAAAAAAGTAGGGGCAAAATTAAACAATAAGACTTTACTATCAAAAATGTAATTTGTCTTTATCTAGATATTCTGTATGGCACCAACAAACTTTTACAAACATATTTGTTTGTGCTTTGAAAGACTGCAGACAATATGTACAGTAGTATATTACAATGTTGAAATCAATTTTTTTTTTAAACAAATTTCTGATGTGCTCATTTGGGTTTGATCTGTTGTCATCTTACAGAGAAAAT
Source organism: Hyperoplus immaculatus (assembly GCA_949357725.1). NCBI lineage: Eukaryota > Metazoa > Chordata > Actinopteri > Uranoscopiformes > Ammodytidae > Hyperoplus > Hyperoplus immaculatus. Next base: position 32,674,297 of record OX442353.1, on the reverse strand, counting down.
CAAGGAGGAACATATCTACGCTAATGAAGCAGTTTGCACCGTGGGGAAAATGGCCGCCACTTCAGGTGAGCGGTGAACAAAATACATTTCAACAAAATGTTTATTGTGAATGTTCAAAAACTGAACAAACTGCCTCATTACTTTAAAGGTGCAGTGTGTAATATGACATCATCAAGAAAGTTCTACAAAGTTCTAGAATGCAACGCTCCCTGGGTAACCCCAACCCTTTCGAATAATAACAGAAGCTACAGTGGCCTTCAAGGACAAGAACAATTCTAAATTTTAAACAATGCATCTGATGACATTCCATCTATGACACTTTCAAGATGGCTGCACTACGCCTTGGTCCAAAATATGCAGAAATATGGACATATATGAGACCCTTTCTAAGGGAAAAAAAAATTATTCAAAACATTTTTTTCAGCTATTATGCACTAAATTAAATGTACTTATGAATATTATAATTACTTTCTACAAAATCTGCTAGGAAATAAAACCCAAAATTCTACACACTGCAGGTTTAAAGGTGCTACAAGGAACTTTTTAAATATTTCTGAAACAGCCTAATTTTTCCCTCTGATGATCATAAATTACATGTAACAGCAAACGAGACCATCAGTGCGGAGAATGCTATTTCTATATAGTTTTTCTTAATGCGTTTGTCATGGGTATACGCTCACCCAGGAACAACTGCTGGCGTTGTAAAAACACTACCACTTTTCTCCAAAGGGGGCGCTAGAATTTACACAAACTGAAAGTTCCTCAGAGCACCTTTAAATTGATTCAAGGCAACTTTGACTGTGTTAGATCAACTGAATTCTTCTGTTTGTTGCAGATACAAAGTCCCACTCAGACATTAAGAAGTTTCTACCCGTGGCAGTGTGTGGGCTGATTCTCTTAGCCATCGCAATCCCTTGTGTCTACTGTGAGTCCCGTCTGTGTGAATGTCATTTTAAATCTAAGGTTTTTTTTGCATGTTAACTTGTTTGTTGCTTCCCTATTTTTTATTTCCCCATGCAGTATTTATGCGATGAGATTAGATAGATAGATAGACGGACGGACGGACGGACGGACGGACGGACAGACACTCAGACATACAGACAGACAGATAGACAGATAGACAGATAGATAGATAGATAGATAGATAGATAGATAGATAGATAGATAGATAGATAGATAGATAGATAGATAGATAGATAGATAGATAGATAGATAGATAGATAGATAGATAGATAGATAGATAGATAGGTAGATATAGACATCAATACATAATAATTCTTATTTATTTCTCTCTCTCTGTCTTTCACTAAAGTCGCCGCTGTCAATTCTGAGAACAACGACAAACTCCGATCAGACTTTGACGCGTTGAGGAGCGACCACGACAATCTGACGACCGTCTATGAACACCAGACACGAGCCTGTAGCGTCTTAGAGAGCAACATCACACAGCTGGCCGCACAAAACCAGCAGCTGGAGAAGCAGATAGAAAAATTAAAGGAAAAAATACGAGAGTTGAAGGGAAATGTGAAGCCCTACTCCAGCTTGCCTGAAAAGAATGTCAGCCTGGCAATAAGAGTGGGGGTCTCGGGGTACACTTTGGGGCTTTAAACACCTGATTTCTGGATCACTGAAACCAGAGGGTTAGGCTACCTTGATTTGTGTTAAAAAAAAATGCCTCTCTGCCCCATTTAATCTCTGTCTCTCTGAAAACTGTCTAATAAAGCAAAGAAAATAAAATTAGCCAAAAAATGAACTTCACAAAAATGTGGTTGCTCTGTTGAGTGTTTTAAAAGAATAAGGATTTCAAGTTTGGACAATGACTGTTGCACACACACACACATACACACACACACACACACATACACACACACACACACACACACACACACACACACACACACACACACACACACACACACACACACACACTGCTGCTGTAACTGTTAATGTGCATATGACAAATAAACCATCTCGAAATCTTGAATATTATCATGTAGTTTGTACATGATTGGAGGGAGCGGCTACTTCTCCTTCACGTAATTGTTGCAAAGTTTAATTAACATCTCTATCACAACCTCAAAGCAGAAGTACACTGTGTGTGTGTGCGTGTGTGTGTGTGTGTGTGTGTGTGTGTGTGTGTGTGTGTGTGTGTGTGTGTGTGTGTGTGTGTGTCACAGTCATACTGGAGAAAGTAACATGCTGAGTTATAGTTATATAGTAATATCAACAGGTTTACACTGTACATATTAAACTATGAATACTTCTACTTCATCATTTTACTTGTTTTTCCGAAAAATAAATGAAAAACAACACACACACACACACACACACACACACACACACACACACACACACACACACACATGCACACAGGAGAGGCATGGAGAAAATAGTGCAAGTAAAATGTGTAGATCAAATGAGTTTTTGACCGTAGTAAAAACGTATATACAAAAATGTCTGAGATTTGGTAAAAATTACACCAACATAAAGCACCCTACAGTTATTCCCTGCGTTCTAATCCCCATACTTCCATACTATTTAGTATGCCAGAAAAAGATTTAGGATGTCCCAATAGAGATGCTGAAAATACATAAATGCCCCACTAACTCCAATAGCATTTTGGAGTATTTATCTTTATTCTTGACATTTCTCGACATGATGAAAAAAAATCTTCCTTATCTGATTTTTTTTTTCTCTCCTGTCTGTGGCCCTAAAACTCTCCTGTACTTTAGTATGTAGTGAAATAATAGTGATTTGGAACGCAGGGATTATTTTATTCCCACTGCACCTGAATGCAACTCGGCCGCGTCCTCTACTGCGGCTGCGCAGAACGTGTCTCCCGGAAACAACATGGGTGAATGTTTTGGTATCTGCTGCTAGTGTAGTAATAGCATTCACCTGTCTAAAAAAAAACCTTAATAGAAACTCTAAATAGACACTTTTTGACACAGAATGTCAGGAAAACTCGTGAACTTTATCCTTAATATGCTTTTTATGAGTCGATAAAACGGGTGGTGTCGCTAGGGAACCACATATTTAGTCGTTTTTTTTTTGTGGATAACTGTTAGTTAGCATTTTGCTGTCAAAACATGGATTGTACAGCGCTCGAACTCGATGCCATAAAATTTGCCAAAACAGCGGTGACCCATGACCAGAGAGGCAAATATAACGAGGCTGTGTTTTATTATAAGGTAAGTGACAACTGTTGAATACTAAATTGTACATTTTGACGGGTGTTTAACAACTGCCAACCTGGTGTGTAAACGTCAGCACTTTCTTTAGCTCGTCTCACTTAGCCTACACACGTAAACATTCACTTTCAATTGACAGACAGACAGACAGACAGACAGACACACACACACACACACACACACACACACACACACACACACACACACACACACACACACACACACACACAGCAGACAGACAGACAGACAGACAGACAGACTTCCCAAGGGATCAATAAAGTGTCCTATCTATCTATCTATCTATCTATCTATCTATCTATCTATCTATCTATCTGTCTATCTGTCTGTCTGTCTGTCTGTCTGTATGTCTATCTGTCTGTCTATCTAGTTACTTAATTATTTATAAATGTATTTTTTGGGGCGTCAGGAGGCGGCTCAAGCCCTGATCTATGCCGGGATGGCTGGTTCCAAACTGGAGGGAATCCAGGACAAAGTCAACGAGTATTTGGACCGCGTTCAAGCCCTCCACAATGCAGGTAAATCTCTCTCTCTCTGTCTCTCTTTCTCTCTCTCTCTCTCTCTCTCTCTCTCTCTCTCGCTCTCTCTCACACACACATATGATGTATAATATAGTGTGTGTTTTTGCTTTTGATTATAAAGTAGTGAAAAGTTCAGGCCCTGAGGAAACACTTTCTCATTTACTCTCTGACTAATACAGTCTCCATGACTGTACTTGCTGTGTGTGTGTGTGTGTGTGTGTGTGTGTGTGTGTGTGTGTGTGTGTGTGTGTGTGTGCGTGCGTGCGTGCGTGTGCGTGTAAACATGGGCGTGACCACAGAGTCAGTGGATAATGTTCAGTACTGTGTGTTTTGCATGTCGCAGCAGCTCTAAAGAGATGAAAGATAATTTTAAAACAAATGTCCTTTTTCTAATATCCAACTCATACTGTACGTCCTGCATAATAACCTGGACCTGACTGTTTTACAAGCGTACAAATTACCTTTTATTGAGCAATTCAATTTCACATATATGAGTGGTAGGATGGCCCTAATGGGGGGCCGACTCGTAACCATGAGGTCGCTGGTTCCTCCTCCCAGTAACCATGAGGTCTCTGGTTCCTCCTCCCAGTAACCATGAGGTCTCTGGTTCCTCCTCCCAGTAACCATAAGGTCTCTGGTTCCTCCTCCCAGTAACCATGGGGTCTCTGGTTCCTCCTCCCAGTATCCATGAGGTCTCTGGTTCCTCCTCCCAGTAACCATGAGGTGTCTGGTTCCTCCTCCCAGTAACCATGAGGTCTCTGGTTCCTCCCAGTAACCATGAGGTCTCTGGTTCCTCCCAGTAACCATGAGGTCTCTGGTTCCTCCTCCCAGTAACCATGAGGTCGCTGGTTCCTCCTCCCAGTAACCATGAGGTCTCTGGTTCCTCCCAGTAACCATGAGGTCTCTGGTTCCTCCTCCCAGTAACCATGAGGTCTCTGGTTCCTCCTCCCAGTAGCTTCTGTAAATTCTCCTCTCACCATTAGATTCTATTCAAATACTCCTAAACTACACACTGTCCCTTTAATAAAATGTTGATTTAAAAAAAAAAACTGAAAAAAGTGTCTGTGTGTGTGTCCTATTATAATCTATGCACAAAGAGAGGGGTTAGCAAGGGAGCGTTGACATCTAGAATCACACCTCTAGATTCTATTTAAATACTCCTAAACTACACACTGTCCCTTTTAATAAAACAATGATTTTTAAAAGCAAAGTGTCTGTGTGTGTCCCATTATAGTCCAGGCCCAGACGAACGACCCTCTGAAGTCGCGTGAGCAGGTGGATTTGGAACGAGCCCATTTCCTGGTGACACAAGCCTTCGAGGAAGATGAGAAGGGAACGGACGATGAAGCAATAGAGCTGTACACACAGGCTGTGGAGCTGTGTATTAAGACGGTAGGTTTTGTCTGCCTGTCTGTCTGTCTGTATCTATCTATCTATCTATCTATCTATCTATCTATCTATCTATCTATCTATCTATCTATCTATCTATCTATCTATCTATCTATCTATCTATCTATCTATTTACTTGCTTGTATTTATTAATCATTTTGTCTATTTTTGTCAACAGTCCAACAACACATCTGACCAGGCGCTACAGACCAAGCTAAAGCAGCTAGCGCGCCAGGCTTTAGACAGGTACATGTCCCTGAAACCTAGGTTGCGTTCCGAATCGCATACTTTCTACTATATAGTATGGTAGAAAAAAGATTCAGGATGTCCCGATTCGTGTGGCTAGATTTAGGATGGTTAGAAATACCCGGATGTCCTACTTCATACGACCAAGATTGTTAGTGTTGAAAACAGCATCCTATTTGGGCGATTCTGACCCACAATCCGGTGCGCACGTGAAGTGACGTCACATCGACGAAGCCTCCATATGAAAACAAACGGGGATGCGACGGATATAAAAGCAAGAGGCAAGATCAAGGCGCAATGTTATGATGAAATAAGAGAGTAAAAGTATGTCCCAATAGTATGCCTACTGCATCCTAACTAGATTATTTTTATCGTCGGATGTAGTATGTAGAATAGAAAAAAGAAAGAGTATGCGATTCGGAACGCAGCCCTAGAGTGAGTGAGTGAGTGAGTGAGTGAGTGAGTGAGTGAGTGAGTGCTGTTATACTGCTGTGGTTAATGAATGTTGTTTACCGCTCCACTACATTACAATTACAGAGTTGACTGGTGGTTAAATTCAGAATCGTTCTCATGTTCCTTTTGTTCAGTTTTCCATATTCTTTCTTTATGTCCTAAAAAAACAATGTGGCTTAAAATTAACAATATATAATAATAATTCAATTGTTTCAAGCTTTATTAGACAGTACAGAGTTGAAATGGGGAGACAGAGGGAGACAGAGAGAGAGAGAGAGAGAGGGGGGGGGGATGACCTGCAGTAAAGGTCCACGGGTTGGATTTGAACCCATGACCACTGCAACGGAGGGTCTTAAGGAGTCCCAGTCTAAATCCACCCAGGCTAAAAACTGAGAATTCATTTCATTCTTCATTCTTCATTTAATGTAAAAAAAAGAAAGAAATAATAATAAAGAATCTATACAAATAATGTAGATCGTACCTACAAGACCGCTGTTATAAAAACAGTTGTTGTTCAATTGAATTCTTCTTCTTATTCCTATTTTATTTTGTCCATAAAAAAACCAAAGTGACTAAAATTCTCCATATTAAATATACCAATATCCTCCATTTCTTTCTATCAGGGCGGAGGGTCTTAAGGAGTCCCAGTCTAGGTCCAGCCAGACCCCGGCTCAGGACCGGAGTAAGCCCAGCCCTGGTGCCTCGTCTGTGGGTCCCGTGAGGCAGTTCTTCCCCCTAGGACCAGACTTCAGCCTCCAGGACCGGCAGCAGCCACAGCCCGTCCGCCCCGTGCACAGCAGCGAACCCCAGGGCCAGAGATACACGGCAGAGGAGATAGAAGTGCTCCGGTAGGACACTGCTATTCTATTCTATTCTATTCTATTCTATTCTATTCCATTCCATTCCATTCCATTCCATTCCATTCCATTCCATTCCATTCCATTCCATTCTATTCTATTCTATTCTATTCCATTCCATTCCATTCCATTCCATTCCATTCCATTCCATTCCATTCCATTCTATTCTATTCTATTCTATTCTATTCTATTCTATTCTATTCCATTCTATTCTATTCCATTCTATTTATTTAATACTTTATTTTGAATTTTTTTCCTTTAAAAAACATGAACACACAACTGAAAAACTGCTCTCATTTCGTCCCTCTTGCACATAGAAAATGGTATTTATTATTTATTTATTTCAGCCATTTTTATTTGGATAGGTTATCTTGAGGTCTGCTGCTGCAACTTCTCAGCTCCTTCAAATCAAACCTGAAGACTTTTCTGTTTCCCTTTCAACCTGTCATTTTAATTTTATTAAACTGTTTTATTTAAATGTTTTATATCTTTTCATATTTTTTTTTTAATACTTTATTTGAACAAATACAAAGACATATATTATTAAACAATTTATTTTTTTTCTTTTGAAGAACATGAACACACAAAGAAAAGATAAAAACAAAATAAATTATTTCTATTCTATTTTATATATAGCGTCTCCCTCTTTCATTTTCTGATTGGTGGAACATTGATTACTTTTAAAACATGTTTGAGCAAAGGTTTAATTTGTTATCTTACCTTACTCTTTTATTTCCAGGAGTACGTCTACAATCAACGGCATGGCTTATGTTCCCTTCATGAGTGTGGATCTAAGGGAGCGCTTTGCTTTCCCCGTCCCTTTCTCGTGAGTTTGTTTTTATTTTTAGATTATTTTTTGGCATGTTCAAGCTTTATTAGATAGTACAGAGTTGAAATGGAGAGAGAGAGAGAGAGAGAGAGAGAGAGAGTTAGAGAGAGAGAGAGAGAGAGAGAGAGAGATCTATCTATCCATCCATCTCTATATATATTTTTATTTTTATTTGTGTCCTTGTCACTAGGGACAAAACAGGGAAACTGGCTCTGTCTCCCAAACAGAAAGCGATCTTCTCCCGCTGGGTTCGTCCGGACGAAATCTGCAACAACCCGACTATGATCATGTCTGTGTCCAGCTTCAGCATCAAACAGGTCAGTGTGTGTGTGTGTGTGTGTGTGTGTGTGTGTCTGTGTGTGTGTGTGTGTGTGTGTCAAAAGCCAAAAGTAGCCACTGTTTTCTTTGGAGAGACTCTGGGGGCCTTCCATCACAACACATTTTTTCTTTAGCTTTTCGTTAGACCAGCAGCAAGCCACACATTTTCTGCTGTGCTTTATTACAGTTGTATACACATAAGAGAGTGAACTAAACCGACGTATTCCCCTCTCTCAGACGGTGGTGTCCGACTGCTCCTTCGTGGCGTCCCTAGCCATCAGTGCCGCCTACGAGAGGCGCTACAACAAGAAACTCATCACAAGGTGTTTTTTTTTAATTCTTTTTTTCACAAAACACCTGCACCATCACAACAACAAAAAATAGAATAAAAATGTATAAATAAATCAAATATATTCTATGAAACCGCTGTGTTTTGGCTGGTGTTTTTAGTATTTATAAAACCCCTCCAAATGAGCCTTGAGTAATTAAAGATCCATTTATCATTGAAAACAGTAATAATTGTCTTCAGAAACCAACTTGGGGCGACTGTGGCTCAGGTGGTAGAGCGGGTCGGCTGATGATCAAAGGGTTTGGAGGTTCGATCCCCGCCCTGCCACCTGTGTCATGGTTGTTGTGTCCTTGGGCAAGACACTTCACCCACCTTGCCTCGTGTGAATGTCGATAGTAAGCCTGCTATCGGTGTATGAATGTGTGTGTGAATGGTAACGTGGGAAAGGAAAACAGGTCTCCCTTGAAAAAGAGTCTCCGGTCTCAATGGGATTTACCTGTATAAATAAAGGTTTAAAAAAAAAAAAAAAAAACTTTTATATCAATATGAAACAGAAAGCCATAAAATGAAATAAAAATCCAAATTTGTCAGTGTCGTAAATGTCTCGTCATTACAGCTTCTAACCTTTTTAATTACAGGCTATATGTATTTCAATCCTTGCCCCTGTAAAGCACTTGGTCTTGTGTCTGAATTGTGCTATAGACATAAACTCGCCTTGCCTTATATATTACATATTTAATAAAAAGACGAATTTGTCGGCCAGTGTCGTAAAAGTCGCCCTGCTATCTGAATATCTGTTCCATCTCGTCATTACAGCTTCTAACCTTTTTAATTACAGGCCGACACTGACTTAGCACAATATGCATATTAAAAAGACGAGATAAGATTTAACCTTGAGACTTCAATTGTGTGTGTGTGTGTGTGTGTGTGTGTGTGTGTGTGTGTCTGTGTGTGTGTCTGTGTGTGCGTCCGTGTGTGTGTGCGTGTGTGTGTGTGTGTGTGTGTGTGTCACAGCGTCATCTACCCTCAGAACAGACGAAGGGAGCCAGAGTATAACCCGTGTGGGAAATACATGGTCAAACTTCACATCAACGGAGTTCCCAGAAAGGTAACATACAAAATATCAACATCTACAAATACAACACTAAAACGCACAGACATTTGAAATATTAAGACATTTGAAATACAGCAGAATATAGTACGCTTTTAAACGGCACTATTAGGGGGCTGGTTTTCATTGAAAATATTTATTTTTTCCTGATTTTGAATGCATAGGGTAAGGGAGAAAAAATTGACGAGGAACTTTTAGTTTGTGTTCAATCTTGCGCCCCCTTCAGACAAAAGAGGACGTTTTTTTTTACTACGCCAGCTGTTGTTCCTGGGTGAGCGTATACCCATGACAAAGGCATTAAGAAAAACTATATAAAAATAGCATTCTTTGCACTGATGGTCTGGTTTGCTGTTACATGTCATTTATGATCATCAGAGGGAAAAATTAGACTGTTTCAGAAATATTTAAAAGTTCCTCGTAGCTACTTAAATTAAAAGTGATAAACTTGATAATAAATCCAACGGTGAGAATATTTACTCAATACACTCATATATATAAGTATATATATATATATAAACTAGCTATTGTGTTAAAGTCAGGGTGCTTTTTATCTTCACTTAAAGCCAACTATATCCTCTGTCTACCTGTCTGCATCACTGTCTATTAGGGGTGTGCACGTGTACACGAGTAACCGTTTAGTAAATCATAACCGTTTAGGAAAAATCAATAAACGAAAACCGTTAAAAAAAAAATCTTCAAATTTTAAATGTTCTTTTTTTCAAAGTTTTTAAATATGTTCTGGAGACACGCATTTATTTATTTTACATCACTAATAAACTACTTGGGGAGGATAAAAGCTCGTCTGCCCAATCTGTCTGTCCCTCGGCGTGTGTGTGTGAGTGTGTGTATAATCGCAAACACACACACACACACGTCACACACACACACACACACACACACACACGGGGAGGCGCCGGTCTCGGGCTCGACTCACAGCCACGGAAGAGTGATGAAAGATAACCTAAAGATTAAAGTTACCCAGTTGACGTGAATTACGCGCGTAAGTAGCCGAACTTTATAACACCTGTTCACCCTCATATATGTGGACATGTAGAAAGCGATAGGCTATATTAATCAGGAAATTAATGAAGGGCGATAATGACGGCGCACATGATAGGCGAACGCGTATGTGTGTGTGCCCGCGCGCCTACAAGTCGGTGGGCGCACGAGGACAATGACGTCACGGTTAACCGTGTACACGAAAAAATTTTCGTTGTGTACACGTTTAGACATTTTTGTAAACGTTCACACCCCTACTGTCTATGCACCATCCATCTAACTGTCTACCTGTCTGCATCACTGTCTATGCACCATCCCTCTAACTGTCTACCTGTCTGCATCACTGTCTATGCACCATCCATCTAACTGTCTACCTGTCTGCATCACTGTCTATGCACCATCCATCTAACTGTCTACCTGTGTGTCCTCACTGCAGGTGATAATAGACGACTACCTGCCTGTGGATCACAACGGGGAGCTTCTATGTTCCTACTCCAGCAACAGGAATGAACTCTGGGTCTCGCTCATAGAGAAAGCCTACATGAAGGTTATGGGAGGCTACGACTTCCCTGGATCCAACTCGGTAAGTGTGTGTGTGTGTGGGGATGTGGAGGGGTGTGTGGGGGGGGGGTGGGGTGTGTGTGTGTGTGGGGGGGGGAGGCTTGGGGGGTCGGGGTGTGTGTGTGTGTGTGTGTGTGTGTGTGGGGATGTGGAGGGGTGTGGTGGGTGGGGTGGGGGGGAGTGTGTGTGGGGGGGGGGAGGCTTGGGGGGTCGGGGTGTGTGTGTGTGTGTGTGGGGGGGGGGGGGGGGGGTGTGTGTGTGAAAATTAAAGCCTATATGAAGGTTATGGGAGGCTACGACTTCCCTGGATCCAACTCGGTAAGTGTGTGTGTGTGTGGGGTGTGGAGGGGGGTGTGTGGGGGGGGGGGGGTGTGTGTGTGTGGGGGGGGGGGGGGGGCTTGGGGGGGTCGGGGTGTGTGTGTGTGTGTGGGGGGGGGTGTGTGTGAGTGTGTGTGTGAAAATTAAAGCCTATATGAAGGTTATGGGAGGCTACGACTTCCCTGGATCCAACTCGGTAAGTGTGTGTGTGTGTGGGGTGTGGAGGGGGGTGTGTGTGTGGGGGGGGGGGGGGGTGTGTGTGTGTGTGGGGGGGGGGGGCTTGGGGGGGTCGGGGTGTGTGTGTGGGGGGGGTGTGTGAAAATGAAAGCCTACATGAAGGTTATGGGAGGCTACGACTTCCCTGGATCCAACTCGGTAAGTGTGTGTGTGTGGGGATGTGTGTGTGGGGATGTGGAGGGGGGTGTGGGGGGGGGGGGGGGTGTGTGTGTGTGTGTGTGGGGGGGGGGTGTGTGTGAGTGTGTGTGTGTGAAAATTAAAGCCTATATGAAGGTTATGGGAGGCTACGACTTCCCTGGATCCAACTCGGTAAGTGTGTGTGTGTGGGGATGTGTGTGTGGGGATGTGGAGGGGGGTGTGGGGGGGGGGGGGGGGTGTGTGTGTGGGGATGTGTGTGTGGGGATGTGGAGGGGGGTGTGGGGGGGGGGGGGGGGGTGTGTGTGTGTGTGTGTGGGGGGGGGGTGTGTGTGAGTGTGTGTGTGTGAAAATTAAAGCCTATATGAAGGTTATGGGAGGCTACGACTTCCCTGGATCCAACTCGGTGTGTGTGTGTGTGTGTGTGTGGGGGTGAGTGTGTGGGGGTGAGTGTGAGTGTGTTTGTGTGTGTGTGGGGATGTGTGTGTGTGTGTGTGTGTGAAAATGAGTGCACAAAAAAGTTATTTAAATAGAGCTTGATATAAAGATATCTTTGTATTTTTGTTCTTATCATATTTTCTTGATTTTTCTTTCAAAATTGATCCATATTATTTCCTTATTAATTAATTTAGTTATTATTTGAAATTTCTTATTCTTATGTGTCCCGTTTGCTTGGTTTTCTCTGTTTCTATGCTAAGAGGGAACTGGTTAGTATGCAAAACTCTTAAAGGAGCTGTAAGCGGAATGGTCAGTTTAGCTAACTTCCTGTCAGTTACTGCAGTTAGCAGTCCCCTCGCTCGTCCCTACGTCACCACATTAATGCACTGCGGTCTTCAAGTTATCTAGCACCATCTCAGATCCATAAGTGTGATAAAACATGATAAAAACCATCAAAACAGACATTGGGAAGGATTTTTACCTGCTCCGCCATTGTAGGCGCATACACATCAACCCATCTGTCGCTCTGCACGTGCACCGGCAGTGAGACGGGTGCCGGTTTGTAGCGTTCTCTCTTCTGATTGGATATCAGTAGTGGGTTCACAGAAAAGTTTATTTGCCGATTACATGCAGAGAGAGTGACTGAGAGATCGGCTTTATGAAACGTGCACACTATGTAAGTGATCACTGTATGAAAAAAGAGCGATTTAACACTCACATTAACATAAATAAAACGCTTACTTCACCTTTAACGTAAAAAACGTAATAAACAAAGTTGGGAATAAATTCTGGTGTGAAAAAAGTCATAATTTTGAACGTATTTTTTCTGTGTTCCAGAACATTGATCTTCACGCGCTCACCGGCTGGATCCCTGAACGCATCGCCATGCACTCTGACAACCAGTCCTTCAGCAAAGACGAGACCTTCCGCATGCTGTTCCAGAGGTGAGAGAAAGAGAGAGACACACACGCACGCACGAACGAGAGAGACAGAGAGGGAGACACGCACGCCCGCAAAAACACACACACACACACACACACGCACGCACACACACACGCACGCACTCACGCAAAAACACACGCTGTGGACGCACACACGCACAATGGACGCACACACGCAAAAATGCACGATTCCAAACATGCACGCACACATGGACGCACACGCACACACACGCACGCACGCATGCACACACAGACACACATACACTCAAACACACACAACCACATGTTTCTGTGTGTGTGTGTTAGTTTAAAACAAACCTTTCTAACTCCTATTTTGTTTTTAATAGTGCTCCCACCTAATGTATTTGTCTTTTTTTATGTGTGTATGGATTACTGGTGGTCGTTTTACAACATTTTCTTTACTAAATTCTTTATCTGCTTCTCTCTCTCTCTGTCCCGGTTGCTAGGTTTCACAGGGGGGACGTCCTTGTCACCACAGCAACAGGAGTGATGTCAGAGGAGGAAGGAGAGAAATGGGGTTTGGTGCCGACACACGCCTACGCTGTGCTGGACATCAGGAACTACAAGGTTAGCAGAACTTAAAGCTGCAGTGTGTAGAATTTTGGGTTTTATTTCCTAGCAGATTTTGTAGAAAGTAATTATAATAAGTACATTTAATTTAGTGCATAATAGCTGAAACTTTTTTTTTAATTATTTTGTTTCCCCTTAGAAAGGGTCTCATATATGTCCATATTTCGGCATATTTTGGACCAAGGCCTAGTGCCGCCATCTTAAAAGTGTCATAGTTGGAATGTCATCAGGTGCATTGTTTAAAATTTAGAATAGTTCTTGTCCTTGAAGGCCACTGTAGCTTCTGTTATTATTCTAAAGGGGTGGGGTTACCCAGGGAGCGTTGCATTCTAGAACTTTGTAGAACTTTCTTGATGATGTCATATTACACACTGCACCTTTAAGTAGCAGTAGCATTTCATCATAATACGCACTTACATTTAAAGGTGCTGTAAGCGGAATGGTTCTTTTAGCTAACTTCCTGTCAGTTACTGCAGTTAGCGGTCCCCTCGCTCGTCCCTACGTCACCACATTAATGCACTGCGGTCTTCAAGCAGCGAGTTATCTAGCATCATCTCAGATCCATAAGTGTGATAAAAACATGATTTAAAAACCATCAAAACAGACATTGGAAAAGATTTTTACCTGCTCCGCCATTATAGGCGCATAAACATTCACCCATCTGTTGCTCTGGCGTGCACCGGCAGTGAGACGGGTGCCGGTTTGTAGCGTTCTCTCTTGTGATTGGATATCAGTTTCGGGATCCCAGGAAAGTTTATTTGCTGATTACATGCACAGCGGATGACTGAGAGATCGGCTTTATGAAACGCGCACACTATATAAGTGATCACTGTATGAATAAAGAGCGATTTAACACTTATAGGGCCGGTTTCACAGACATGGATTAAGGCTAGTTCTGGACTAAATTGTTCCTTCAATAGACAATCTCCATTCAAAATTCCATGTAGTCCAGGACTAAGCTTAATCCATGTCTGTGAAACCAGCCCATATTAACATAAATAAATCGCTTACTTCATCTTTTAAAGGTGCAGTGTGTAATATGAAATCATCACAACAGTTGGTCTCTATGGCTCCCGTTCAGAGAAGCAACAGAAATTCTTCCAGAACATTCCAGCTGGTGGTTCTGATGGACACAGTGTGGCCAACAGTTTTATTCTGTGCTTCTGTAGAGCTGAAGACATTCCAACTATGACGCTTCCAAAATGGCCTCATGTCTAAATAGTGCTATATAAATAAACTGTCTGAATCTTTTTGAAGTTTGAATTTCCAAATTTTTCAATATTAAACGCATACTGTATTGTGTGTGT
>OX442353.1:32644548-32654548 GCA_949357725.1 Hyperoplus immaculatus | reverse complement strand
TGACCAAGATGAAAGTGACCGGCGCGGGCACACACACCTTCACACTGGTGGTGTCGCAGTACGAGAAACAGAACACCATCAACTACACTCTGAGGGTTGGTATTTGGTGTGTGTGTGTGTGTGTGTGTGTGTGTGAGACACCATCAACTACACTCTGAGGGTTGGTATCTAACTTTATATACACTTCGAAATATAGGCCCTGCAAAGATTTTTAGTTATTTTAAGGTAAGTGTGTGTCTGTCTGTGTGTCCTTCTGTCTGTCTGTGTGTGTGTGTGTGTGTGTGTGTGTACATTATATGTAGTTGGTAGCATATGTTTTGTTAATACGACTTTCCTTCCTATATATGAACATAGTGGTTATTTGAAAGTTTAGATTTTTGAATTTGATACGTTTTTTTAGGGTCGGAAAGGGATGAAGTAAACTATAAAAAAAAACGCTTCAGCGCTCCAACTGTGTGTGTGTGTGTGTGTGTGTGTATACGTGTGTGTGTGTGTGTGTGTGTGTGTGTGTGTGTATATATGTGTGTGTGTGTGAGAGCACGTGTGACCCACATATATTTAAGTGGGTAATTCATAATTCATGGACTCCTCTTGCAAACTGCAGCACTGAGTTTTCACCGTAGATCAAAGCAGGAAACATGAATGTATATTTTTCTGTTGGTCTTTCCACCAGAGCAGCGCTGATATAAAAGTGCAGAAAGTCATGAATAAATGAATCTCTTTGTTTCAAATTGAGGTATCCGCCATTTTGGAAAACATGTCAAACTTTTCCCTTACAAAAGCTCTGTTAACAAAATCAGCAACTTAAGTTTTTTCTTGAAGGACAGCAGTAGACAGTTAGTTGCAACATTAACACTAAAATCAAGATAAGTCATGCACCAGTGTCTGGAGGGGTGGAGGTGGGGGGTGACACCAGTTTGTAAACGCTGCCATACTGAGAAATACAGAGAGAGTTTTGTGGAGCTGATAGGCTTAATCAACTTTGTGTCAGCTCGTTTGGCTGTGTGGCTTGAATGTAACTGACATTCATTTGATATGGAAAAGTTTACGCACTGTAGCTTTGATTCATATTTATCTCAATTGTGTTCCCGCTCTGATTCAAACAACAATAACGATACGTTTTTTCGTTCCTTTCCACAGGTTTACTCCGGATGCAAATTCAACTTCTCCAAGATCCCAAATCCCTTCACTCAAACCAAACGGGTAAGTTATTCACACTGCTAGGCACAAGTCAATAGCTATAGGTTTGATAGTTAAAGGAATACTTCACCCATACGGAACCGGCGTTCTATCATTAAAAAATCACTATTATAATATAATGAATGAGGTTTTCCTTCCCTCAGTCTTCCCTCAGTCTTCCCTTGGCCCAGCTGTCCTGTTAATCCTAACCCTACATTTTACCATGTGTGATGTCACGCATGGGAAAATGTAGGGTAAGACAGTGAGACCATAAAACACTCTTTCTGCCTTTTCTCAGGCTAGGATGAACCGATTTCTAACATTTTTGCACATTTATACTACATAGGATCTCAGAGTTCAATACCTTCATATTTCCACTGGGGAAGTAGGCCTTTAACATAAACCTATGCCCTAGTTTTCCATTATACCATTTTAAGGTATTATCGCTCCCCCACGCAGGATGTTAACATACATGTTTATTCATTCAGAATATTCTATTATGTTGTTTACACATAAAAGCATTGAGAGGAGATATTCACTGATTTTGAGAATACATTATTTTGACACGCAAGAATTCTCCAGAATGTCCTATTATGCCTTTAAATTAGTTGTGTATTAAATTGTGTGTGTGTGTGTGTGTGTGTGTGTGTGTGTGTGGTGTGTGGTGTGTCTGTCTCTCTCTCTCCCTCTCTCTGTCTCTCTCGCCCTCTCTCTCTCTCTCCCTCCCTCTCTCTCTCTCTCTCCCTCTCTCCCTCTCTCTCTCTCTCTCTCTCCCGCTCTCCCGCTCTCCCTCTCTCTAGATTAATGGCCAGTGGAAGGGCCCCAGTGCCGGCGGTTGTGGGAACAATAAAGATTCGTACAAACACAACCCCATCTATCAGATCAACATGGAACGCTCCGGACCGCTGCTGGTGGAACTCAGAGGATCCAGGTCAGAGGAAGACAGACACACACACACACACACGGACATGCACACAGACACACGGACGGACATACACACACGGACGGACGGACATACACACACGGACGGACGGACATACACACACATACACACACACGGACAGACGGACGGACATACACACACGGAAGGATGGACGGACATGCACGCACACACACATGCACGGACGGATGCACATACATACACACACACACACACAGACAGACGGACGGACGGACATACATACACACACACGGAAGGACGGACGGACGGACACACATGCACATACATACACAGACACACACACACACACGGACGGACGGACATACACACACGAAAGGACGGACGGACACACACACATGCACATACAGACACACACACACACGGACGGACACACACGGAAGGACGGACGGACACGCACGCATGGACACACATACACACACAGAAAAGTGTCTGAGGATATTCGAAAGGTGTAATAAAAAAACTATGTGACATTTTTAACTTTGTTTTAATGAATTTATTTTTACTTTGATATTGAAGTTGATATTTGATCCCCTTCTGTCTGTCTGTCTGTGTGTCTGTCTGTCTGTCTGTGTGTGTGTCTGTGTGTCTGTCTGTCTGTCTGTCTGTACAGGCAGTACAGCGTGGGCTTTGAGATGTTGACGGTGTCGACGGTGGCTGATCCTGGCCCGGGGGCTTTGCAGAAGAGAACCAGTGGAGATTACAGGTACTGATAGAAAAAAATAAGTGTTGTTCGGGGCGCTCCGGTGGTGTAGTGGATAGAGCGCGTACCATATTGGCTCCGGCCATCGTTGCAGTGGTCGCAGGTTCAAATCTGACCCGCGGACCTTTACTGCAGGTCATCCCCCCCCCCCTCTCTCTCTCTCTCTCCCTCTCTCTCTGTCTCCCCATTTCAACTCTGTACTATCTAATAAAGCTTTAAAATGCCCAAAAATTATATAAAAAAAAAAAAATTAGGCCGAAAGTAAGTACAGATGCCGACACAAGCATGCGCATAGACGGCGATCCAGACGTCAGTTGATTAAACTGTTACATAGGGAGAGGATTCCTTCCCAAGGCGCGGTAGTTTACCCACTGTATTAACGGGTTTTTTTTTTTTTTTATTAAATTTTGCTCGAACAATAACATTTTTTTTTTTTTTTTTTTGCGAAAAAACACAAAAAGTAAAAAAATAAAAATCACTACTTTTACGACTTATTGCTTGGGTGCTGTGGTACGGTACAGGGTAACCTTGCCTAGTGTGAATGCACCCTTATACCCTTCTGTATACATGCATTGCCTAAAACTATCTATATTTCTCCCTCTCTCTTTTTCCCCAGATGTGGATTCTGCTACATGGAAGCGGACCACGTCCCGGCCGGAATCTACAACGTTATCCCGACCACCTTCCTGGCCAAACAGGAGGGGCCCTTCTTCCTGGATTTTGGAAGCACCACCACACTCAAGGTCTCCCAGCTCCAATAAAGACTTATGGGGGCGACTGTGGCTCAGGTGGTAGAGCGGGTCGGCCAATGATCAAAGGGTTGGCGGTTCGATCCCCGCCCTGCCACTTGTGTCATGGTTGTTGTGTCCTTGGGCAAGACACTTCACCCACCTTGCCTCGTGTGAATGTCGATAGTTAGCCTGCTGCTATCGGTGTATGAATCTGTGTGTGTTAATGGTAACGTGGGAAAGGGACAGGCAGACAGACAGACAGACAGACATAGCTAGGGGGTAGGAAAGAGGGGGGTAGGGGTCGGGATAGAGGTATTATGGGATGTCCCGGACTGTATTTTGAATGTGGTGGCGTCTTGAAGGCTCTCAATAATACAGACAAGGGGCCGAAAATGTCACTTTGCAGCCTCAAACTAAATACCTGCTGAAACTTTCGCTAACGTTCAAGGACTTATTTCGGGCTCCGACTTCAAAATGGAACTTCAAGATGAACTGCAGTATGGAATGGAACCCATCAACAGACAGAATGAAATACACTTTCACAACAGCCAACACACAGTAATAGTTATGCAATTAAATTAGACATTAAAAAGTTAGAAATACTCAGATTATTAAAGCAATGATCTTGACTACATAGACAAAACTTAATTGTTTAAAGGTGCACTGTGTAACTTTGGGTGTGTCAGAGAAGTGAAACATTTTCTAAGGTTTATTCTCATAACTGAATAAAAACATGGGGAAAATTTGATCCCTGGAACACTGTTTGAAGTTAGAAAGCTTCCTGGAAAGTTACTGTTTCACTGTTGTTGTTGTTTACAGCAGCAGGGCCCACAGTTTGGTTTACAAACATATTCTAGTCTTACGTTTGGTTCCATGCACCTCAAAATAATTTTGTTTTGATTTATGATCATAGAATTATTCAATACTAAGAATTACATGTAGAGAAAATATGTTTTGTAAACTAACTGCAAGGCTCTGTGAATGTAAACAAATCCCCCCTCCTCTAAAACTACACAGTGCACCTTTAAAAGACAGATGTTATCCACTAAATGAACCTTCAGTTTGTAGATTTCTTTAGTTATAATACAGGAGATCAGTTAGTTTACCGGCTTTTTTGCCAATAGAGTGAAATTTGTCCGTATGAAGAAGATTTTTTTTTGCTTTTCTTAAATGACCATGGAGGTTGTTTTGAACTTCTCAGGAGCAGTTGAATGATGTCACGTCAGCACTGCTTGATACCGTGTGTGTGTGTCTGTGTGTGTGTGTGTCTGTCTGTCCTTCTGTCTGTGTGTGTGTGTGTGTGTGTGTGTCAAAAGCTTGATTGTCATCCACCTACTGCTGGTAAAAATGTAAATGTATCGCCAAGTAAAACACACATCCTCGGTTTACCTTTTTTTTTATATATATATATATATATCTGCACTTTTTAAAAACATTTCTAATCTTGTTTATTGTCAAACACAATGTATAGAAATGAATATGTTTCTCTGGTAATTCACACACAAGCAGTTTAAACAGTTATTCATTTCCTCGGTTACCTGGGTTACGACTACAATCAGCAGTTCTGCCTTGTGCAAAATGTCAACGCTAAAATGTGCATCTAACAAAATTAGAATATTGTGGAAAATTTTCTTCCTTTTTTCCTCCCATGATTTAAATAAAAAAGTGAACCTTTCATATATTCTACATTTATTACACAAACATAAACATATGTTAATAGCATCTTACAGCTCATCAAAAAAAAATCCACTATCAAAATATTAGAATAGTAATTGGAAAAAGGATTTATAATACAGAAATGTCGACCTTCTTGAAAAGTATGTAATTCATACCCTTAAGCTCCTTGAATAATGTGGCGTGGTATGAAGGCAATCAGCCTGTGACACTGCTGAGGTGTTATGGAAGCCCAGGTTGCTTTGATAACATACTTTCCAGAAGGTCGACATTTCTGTTTTATTAATCCTTTTTTTTAATTGGTCCTATGAAACATTTAACATTACTGAGATACTGGATATTAAAGGTGCAGTGTGTAATATGACATCATCAAGAAAGTTCTACAAAGTTCTAGAATGCAACGCTCCCTGGGTAACCACAACCCTTTAGAATAATAACAGAAGCTACAGTGGCCTTCAAGGACAAGAACAATTCTAAATTTTAAACAATGCACCTGATGACATTCCAACTATGACACTTTCAAGATGGCGACACTAGGCCTTGGTCCAAAATATGGAGAAATATGGACATATATGAGACCCTTTCTAAGGGAAAAAATTATAATTCAAAACGTTTTTTTCAGCTATTATGCACTAAATTAAAAACCTAAACCTAAAAAAAAGGCTTAAAATATTTCCCTTTATGTTTAATGAATGTAGAATATTTGAAAATGTTACTTTTTTTTAATCAAATTACGATTAAAAAAAAAAACTTTTCCATGATATTCAA
Organism: Hyperoplus immaculatus; assembly: GCA_949357725.1. Classification (NCBI taxonomy): domain Eukaryota; kingdom Metazoa; phylum Chordata; class Actinopteri; order Uranoscopiformes; family Ammodytidae; genus Hyperoplus; species Hyperoplus immaculatus. The sequence continues at coordinate 32,648,535 of OX442353.1, read as the reverse complement.
ACTTTTCTTAGATGCACATTTTTATTCTGTGCATTTTATATCTACAACTCTAGCAAAGCTTAAGCGGCCGCATGACAAACTCCTTAGCAACAACATTGGCTAGCTGAAGGTCGGTTGAGTGTTGTGTGTTTTAATCAACACAAGAGGCTCATGTTTGTATCAGCCAATGTCCCACTTACAGTAATTCAGTATGTGCAAGAATGTTCAGTCAATGCACCAAATGACTTCCATGCACAAGGTTGTTGAAAGTCAATTAATTGTATTTTCATTTTGCTGCTTGAATATAGAACCGTGCTGTTTTGCGATTAGATTAAAAGGTGCTACGAGGAACTTCTAAATATTTCTGAAACAGTCTAATTTATCCTCTGATGATCATGAATTACATGAAGCAGCAAACGAGACCATCGGTGCAAAGAATGCTATTTTTATATAGTTTTTCTTAATGCCTTTGTCAGGGGTATACGCTCACCCAGGAACAACAGCTGGCGTAGTAAAAACACTACCGCTTTTGTCCAAAGGGGGCGCTAGAATTAACACAAAATTAAAGTTCCTCGGAGCACCTTTTTAAATTAATTTTTGAAGTTGAAAATTCACTTTTCACTTTTGATAAATAATATTAATTTACAAGTTCAGTAACTAGCTTTTTCCAAGCCTATCTTGTGGTCTTCATAAGCAAATGGTTAAGTTAAGTGTTCTTTATTGGTCAATTTACACTAGGCACATTGAAATTAGTCTTTTCTCATCTCCCCTCTCAAGTTCCCACACTCCAGAGGGGGTCAGAGTGCAGGGTCAGCCATAGTACAGCGCCCCTGGAGCAGTTTTGGGGGTTAAGTGTCTTGCTCAAGGACACAATGGTAGAGATGGTTTGGCACCGTAGATGTAATAGCAGCCACCACTAGCTTGTTGTCATGGTTGCATCCAAGTAATGCAACTTAGCAAACACATGAAGACTGCAAGAGGCCATTGAAAGATGCATGACTATGACTGTTCGAAAAGCCCTACTAACGTCCTCCCTCCTACATACTCAACATGTATATACTACATACTGTCTACTTAACCATCCATTGTGTATGCAAGGTTTGTCGGACCGTTTACACTGAAGTATACAGAAGCAATAAAGAATTTAAAAAAAAACTTCAATGTCGTTAGAAAAGACGCAATGCATTGTGGGGCGGTTGAGTAGGAAAAAGTATCCTATCGATCCATACACAAAATCATCCCGGAAGTTAGTACTCATCCTGGCATTTCTCGCCTACACAAACTCGCATACACAACCACAACATACTCAAATTGACGTCAAAATGAGTATGAGTAGGATGTTAGTATGAGTAGGATGTTAGTAGGGCTTTTAGTATGAGTAGGACGTTTGCAGGACTTTTTCGAACACAGCCAAGCTATTAAATGGACCTCTAGTTCATATTTTTTTATATATAAAATGCTGCCATATTACTTTAATTTTCTTTTCCCAAACTATGTAATACATCTGGTGCTGTAAAACATTTGACCTGCTTCATAGTGCAATGCTTACAATATTCAACCATAATAATTGCTGTTAAAGGTGCTCCGAGGAACTTTTCAGTTTGTGTTCATTCTAGCGCCCCCCTTTTTGACTAAAGCGGTAGTGTTTTTACTACGCCAGCTGTTGTTCCTGGGTGAGCGTATATACCCCTGACAAAGCATTAAGAAAAACTATATAAAAATAGCATTCTTTGCACTGATGGTCTCGTTTGCTGTTACATGTAATTCATGATCATCAGAGAAAAAAATTGGACTGTTTCAGAAATATTAAAAAATTCCACATAGAATGCTATTTTTATAAAGTTTTTCTTAATGCCTTTGTCATGGGGTATTTACGCTCACCCAGGAACAACAGCTGGCGTAGTAAAAACACTACTGCTTTTGTCCAAAGGGGGGCGCTAGAATTAACACAAAATTAAAATTCCTCAGAGCACCTTTTTAAGAGTGAAATATAGCTTTAGATATCCATTGCCAACCAAGCACTTCTGTTGATAAAATCATTATTATTATTAATTTTATTGTTATTGTTGTAATGACTTTGCCATTATATTTCTGTTCAGTTATTCTAATTTAAATATGCAGCAGGACAATCTGGCAGCGACCTGTTGTATGGATGGTGATGTAATGTTTGCAGAACTTGCACTAAATGTTGAGTTGGACGGATGTGTGAATACATAAAATCTATCTCTGCCTCTGTGTGTGTGTCTTTGATTTATTTATTTAGGAATAGAGGGAGAGAGGGGTGGGGGGCTGTAAAGGTGTAGTCAGTGATTCTGGAGAACGCTTGTTGTCAAAATCACTTTTCGTCAAAATCAGTGAATATCTCCTCATGATCCGCTACTTGTACGTACTGTGCGTGTGCTTAAAAAATCCTGGCGTTTTTACATAGCCTAGGCTCTGTAAACAAGCATTTAAGCAAAGGGGGGCCCACCGTAGCTAGTAACATACCAGTTTAGGGGTGCAGGGTGTAATATCGGAGTATTTTCGTGTCATTTAGTGGTGAAAAATCTAGATTGCAGCGCTCCTTGCTAACCCTACCTGTTTGGAGAATTTACAGATGCTACGGTGGCCTTCAAGGACAAGAAGCTATAGTTACTAAAGATGGCATCATCCACCACTGCCTCAAGTCTTTCCACAATATCAAGTGATGAGGTGAAGATGTATTGAGTTATTTATTCTATAGTACTTCTTCTTCTTGGTCTTCCAACAGGTGCATTTCCCCAGGACGCCCCACTATATATAAAAAACGCAAACCAGTCAGGTATCACCATTTATTTATTTCCACAAGTGACTTGAATTCCTTTAATTGATGAAGTCAACAGAACATCTCCTCTGTATTGTTTACAGCATGTCCAGTGCCTTGAAACAAACAAGCTAATAATTATCAACATTGATAAACAGTTCGACAAATTATTGAATAGACGGAGCGCTTTTTAAGATGGTTGCCAAGTCAAAAGTTCTACACACACACACACACACACACACACACACAGACCTGTTTTTTTTATAATTTTTTTTTCAATTGCCAGAGGATTTTTAAAAAAAGGAGAAGAAAGTGATATTTTTATGTTAATATACATGTTAAATCACTCTATATTTCTATAGCAATGTGCGTTCATGTGGTGGTGACGTAGGGACGAAGGGAGGGGACTGCTAACTGCTAGTCACTGCCAGGACGTTAGCTTAAAAGACCATATCGTTTACTTCTCCTTTTAAATAAAAACATGTTAAGTATGTTTTTCACCAACACATTTTTAAACTTAAAGCTGGGGTGGAGAATTTGGAGAGAAAATAGCAGTTGGGATAGAGATTTGAACAGCTGACAGTCCCAACAGCCAATAAGAACAGAGAAGCGTTTTGTTTTTTTGTTTTTTTTCTTACCCCACCTTTAACAGTGTTTTTTAAATTTCTTCAGGCACGATAGTCCTAAGGTGCAATGTCCTTTGTGAGCAAAATGTGTGAGTAACAACGCAGGCAAACATATACAGCAAAACTTCATATACAGCTCTGGAAAAAATGAAGAGCCCACTCCAAATGTTCAGTGTCTCTTGTTTTACTATTTAGAGGCATATGTTTGAGTAGAATGAACATTTTGGGTTTATTCTATAAACTACCGACAACATTTCCACCAAATTTCCCCCAAAAATGTTGTCAATAAAGAGCATTTCCAGTAAGTAATGTAGAGATGAAGATTGAAGAAAAATCCAGAATGGTCTCTTACATTTTTCCAGAGCTCTTATACACAACTAAAGACAGTCTTCTTTGTCCGTGTCACGTTTTTGAAAATAGGAGTGCAGTTTGTGTCCATTATCTTATACACATTCGCTCATGACAGTTTCTCATAGAGTTCAACTCAGAGTTCAAAATCCATCCAATGTGGGGTGCTTGTGGTTTAGAGGTTATAGCCCCCCCCACCCACCCCCCATAGAGTCTCAGTCCTCTTCACAGCAGACCCGGGTTAGAATCCAG
>OX442353.1:32631464-32644348 GCA_949357725.1 Hyperoplus immaculatus | reverse complement strand
CTCTCTCTCTCTCTCTCTCTCTCTCTCTCTCTCTCTCTCTCTCTCTCTCTCTCTCTCTCTCTCTCTCTCTCTCTCTCTCTCTCTCTCTCTCTGTCTCTCCCCATTTCAACTCTGTCCTGTCTAATAAAGCTTGAAAATGCCAACAAAAAAAAGGTTCCTCATACTCCTTTCAATAACACCACAGTCGGCCCGGGTTTCTCTGTGTTTTTGTCTGATCGCGGACGCCGAAGATTTAAGAAGCTGAAGCGACTTTCAAGACTGAAGCTCCTTTTAGTGCTAGGAGGTAAAATGCTAATGTTGCTACTGCTATTGCTACTAGTGCTATTGTTGCTAGTGCTATTGTTGCTAATGCTATTGTTGCTAGTGCTATCGTTGCTAATGCTATTGTTGCTAGTGCTATTGTTGCTAATGCTATCGCTACTAGTGCTATCGTTGCTACTAATGTTGGCTGTGTTGTTGGTTGTGTTTGAGGGGATATTGGTTGTGCTTGTGGTTGTGGAAATTGCGTTGTCCAAATCACTCTCCGCACCCTCTGCCCGATCACCTGTTGAAAGTTAGAGAATGGTTCATTATTATTATTATTATTTTTATTTTTATAAATGGCATTAAAGGTGAAGTCAGTGATTCTGGAGAAAGCTTGTTGTCAAAAAAAAATTTGTTGCCAAAATTAGTGAATATCTCCTCACAATCCGCTACCTGTCGTTTTGTGTTTGTGCTGAAATATATTGACAACTAGCTTTCTCCAGAATCCAGAATAATGTTTGAAATAATACCCCTTTTAAAGGTGCAGTGTGTAATATGACATCATCAAGAAAGTTCAACAAAGTTCTAGAATGCAACGCTCCCTGGGTAACCCCAACCCTTTAGAATAATAACAGAAGCTACAGTGGCCTTCAAGGACAAGAACAATTCTAAATTTTAAACAATGCACCTGATGACATTCCAACTATGACACTTCCAAAATGGCGGTGACAAGGCCTTGGTCCAAAATATGCAGAAATATGGACATATATGAGACCCTTTCTAAGTGGAAAAAAAAATAATTAAATTTTTTTTTTCAGCTATTATGCACTAAATTAAATGTACTTATGGATATTATAATTACTTCCTACAAAATCTGCTAGGAAATAAAACCCAAAATTCTACACACTGCAGGTTTAATGGTTAATTTTATTTAATTGTTTTCATGATGGGCATTAAAAGGTGGAGTCAGTGATTCTGGAGAACGCTTGTTGTCAAAAATTTTTTTTGCCAAAATCAGTGAATATCTCCTCACGATCCGCTACCTGTCAGTAGTGTCTGCATGCTCTGTTAACTGGTATGTAAAACAATGGGGGCCGAATTTACCTAGCAACATGCCCGTTTACAGAGCCTAGGCTGTGTATTAACAATGTTTTTTTGTTTTTTGCAGCACACACATGAGGAGAAATTCACCGATTTTGACAGAAATGATTTTGACAACAAGCTTGCTCCATATTCGCTGACTCCACCTTTTAATTATTCAATAGAAAACACTTTAAACAGAGCTTTCCAGTTGACTGCATGTTTCATGTAAATATTGCTTCATCACATTTCAATTTAACTTTTTACTTTTATTCCATTTTATATATACTGTTTTATATTGTACAGAAAAGTCCTTTGCACTACTTAGTATTTAGAATTCATCTAATGTAAATACTGTTTATGTTTATCTTATTCTACTCTATTTTCTTTTTATCGTCCCTATTGCACCGTGGGTAAGAGATAGATGCCATTTTGATTCTGATGTCTGTCTTGCATATATCAGAACTGACAATAAAAGACTTTGACTTTGACTTTAAATAATAAATCTATACCACATTGAAACACCTTGAAACCTGAATCCCAAAAATATAAGTCTCCCCAGCTTCTGTTTATCTTACATTGTTTTGTTCTAGTTTCTCTCTTTTTAATGTTTAAGATTTGCTGATATATTTTGTCTTTACTTTGTCTTTTATTAATGCTTGTTGTAATGTACACACACACACACACACACACACACAAACACACACAAACACACACAGGCAGGCAAGCAGGCAGACACACACATGCACGCACGCACGCACAGACACACACAGACGCAGACACACAAACACGAAGACACACACACACACAAACACACACACACACACACACACAGTGAACTATTTCCTCTCTGCAGGTGTCTCTGTGACTTATGTGCTGCTGTGGTGAAGCAGGTGTGAGCTGTGTGTCTGACCCAGAATAGATTCTCACACACACTCTATCTCACTTCCCTCTTTCTCGCTCTCTCTCTTTCTCTCTCTCTCTTTCTCTCTCTCTCTGTCTCTCTCTTTCTTTTCTTTTGTTTGTGTTCCTCCCTTGTAACAGCTGAAGTAGGCTACTGTTCAGGTGATCGGTCTTAAACTCAAAATGGTTCTCACAAGCACACACACACACTCACACACACTCCCCTCCACATACATACACACACACACTCTCCCCCCCCCCCCCCATCACCCACCTCTTTCTAAATCACACTCCGGTGAAGACGCTCCGCTGCATTCGCTCCTCGGCCCGAGCACCGGCGAGATCATCCCGAAATCAGACAGAGACACAGTGGTGGGAAGATCCAGGCTACAGGGGCGCGACAGAGACACGCTACCCAGGGACAGAGGGTCTTCCTGGGCAGAGGAGGAAGGAGTGGGGGAGGGAGGGGTGGAGGTACTGGAGAATGGGAAGCTAGCGGTGGAGCTACTAGCGCTAGTGAAAGGGCTTGAAGCAGAAGATGAGGAAAGTTGGTCCAGGGGGCTGTGGTTGTTGCTAGGAGATGAACCCAGACTGCACACAGAGCGAGTTTCCGAGTCTTCCTCTGAAATGATGCTGGTTCTAACGCCACAAGGGTCTTCATCGAAACACACTGACGCCACTAGAGAGAGAGAGAGATGATAGAGAGAGAGATGGATAGAGAGAGAGAGAGAGTGGGGGGGGGGGGTTTAATTGATTTAAAAAACATATTTCTTAATACTTTTAATTATGTTTAAACAACAGCGATTCTGGAAACATGTTTTTGTCGAAACAAACAGACGAGAGAGAGAGAGAGAGAGAGTTTTAATTTATTTTATTATCATTACCTAACTGTTAATAAATGCTTAGTGAATCCTTAATAAACATGAACTAAGCATTAACTACTGTTAAGCCTAGTTTATGTTTAACTAAGCATTAGTTAACAAAGCATTAACACTTACTTAATGCTTAATAGGCATCAACTTATAGCATAAACAAACCGTTTATTAATGTACCCTTAGTGTAAAGTGTTGCCACATTTCTTTATATTTAATTTTCGTTATTTTAATGCTTTCTATCATGGTGTAAAGGTGGAGTCAGGGATTCTGGATGCAAAAAATGCATTTTTTTGTCAAAATCCTCATGAAAATCAAGCGGTAATAGGTGCCGTGTAAAAATGGCTAAAACTAAAATGTGCAAATCTTAAGGGGAACTGCCTACATTTGAGCAAACGTATAAAACAATGCTCGAGGTGTAGTGGTTAGAGCGCGGAAATTAGAGCGGATATTGATCAATTGTAGAAGATGTTTACGTTTTCAAATGGCAGTTTGAGAGTTGAGAATTTGAATTATGAATTTGAATTGATTTTTTTCTGTTATTTCGGACGTATCAAAATCAATACAAAACAAAATGAAAAGCATAAAAATACAATAAACAAAATGTACGTTTAAATGACTTCACAACAATAAAATAAATAAAACAAATGATCTGTATTGATGTGATATGCCTGAAAAGGAGCAGGAAGAAGTATACACTTATTTAATCCCACCCCTTTTCCACAGTAAAAAAAATAAAACTATTTATTATATTCGCTTCTTGTATTCCATATAATCTCTATACAATCTATCCATACAATTGGCGATACTATATTAGGTTAAAGTAATTATAAGGGTCAGAGATGGTCATGTAGATAGTGCTGTTTACTGTTGAGGATATAGGCGCCAGGAAATGCATTATTACAATGTGACCTTGCATGAGTTACAATCTAATTGGAAAACATTAAATTAATTTAAAGTTGAAAAGTTTGAGCCATCGACAGATAGACAGACATTCGACTCTCAAGACTTTCCAAGAATCAAAATCCAGGAATTCAGAGAAACTGGACAATAGATCACTGTGTGTGTGTGTGTGTGTGTGTGTGTGTGTGTGTGTGTGTGTGTGTGTGTGTGTGTGTGTGTGTGTGTGTGTGTGTGTGTGTGTGTTTTGCATAGTGTAAGAGTGAGTGTGTGTGTGCGTGTGTTTCCTTAACCTAATAAACTGATTTAAGCGTTGCTGCCTAATAGTCTGTCTCCTCTTCACCTCTTCACTTCCGTACTGTGTGTGCGCGGGTTAGGGTTTGGGTTTGGGTTTGGGTTTGGGTTAACCCTGTAAAGGCATGTTGCTAGCTATGGTCGGCCCCCTTTGTTTACTCCAATTTCACCACACACACACACACACACACACACAGTACGGACATGTAGCGTGTGATCGTGTGGAGATATTGACTGATTTTGACAAAAAACTTTTTCCAGAATCGAAAATAAAAGTGTGTTACTAATATAATAATAAATTAACAAATAAATACATAGAAATATTTATATTAAATAAAATATAAATAAATAAATAATTGTATATTTTTCCACGAACTGTTATTTTTTTCTGAATTTATTAAAACAAAATTAATAACAATTACATTATTTTTTCAATTTTTACTATATTATAGTAAAAATTATTATTACTAATTACTATTACTAATATATACTCACTGGAAATCCCGTCCGACTCCATCTTGAACGCGGTGATGTCGTCCTCGGAGACGCTGTTGCCGTCGGCGCCCACCCCCCTGCCCCTGGGTCCCATGGCAACGCTGCGTCTGCGCTGGTGAATCTCGTCTGATATCTGCTCCAGCCGCCTGAGAGCTCCGCTGTACTCTGCTTTAGCTCCGGACAGCTTAGACTGACGCTCGTCTACTGTCTGCTTCAGGGTCTGGGGGGAGAAATCAGTGAGATGCTGTGTGTGTTATGTTTATTTTTTTATATAATTACCCAGGGGGCAAAGTGATTTTATGGACATGGAGCGTTGTAAAAGGTTGTTCACCAAAAATGACATCTAGGACCTTCCACGATCACAACCTGGGTGGACAACCTTGTACAACGCTCCATGTCTGTTTTAAAAAAAAAAGGGGTTTTGCCCCCTAGGTAAATGTTGGGGTTTACAGAGCCTAGGCTGTGTATTAACGCCACAATTCTTTGCAAACAGTACAGACTGGTGATAGATGGTGACAGTTTGGACTGACGTTCATCCACTGTCTGCTTCAGGGTTAGGGTCAAAAAATTTACATTCAGGTGTTTATTTGACTAAACCTTGTCTGTTTGCGTCTGTATATTTCTCCCATCTTTAATGGACATAACCTCAACATTTGTTTTTTTCAATATTCTGAACCAAAAATCTCAACTTCTAAAGCACTTAAAAGGGGAGATAAACTAACACTGCAGCCGAGGCATGGCTAGCCAAATTTATTTATTTTCTTTTCTCGTTGGAGGTCGAAGGTGTAGTATTCATTTTTGAGAACGCTTGTTGTCAAAATCAGTGAATATCTCATCATGATCCGCTACCTGTAAGTACTGTGTGTGAGCTGAAAAAAACCTGGTGTAAATACGCAGCCTAGGCTCTGTAAACTGGTGCGTAAACAAAGGGTATGTGAACCAAGGGGGGGCCTACCGTAGCTAGCAACATGCCCCTTTTTGCTGTGTGCATGTTTAACACACATAAACAACTTCAAATGGGATGTGAGGGGTCTAGAATGTATAGTAAAATAAAACTAACCCTGAAATTCCAATCCCCATACTTTCCTACTTCCCGAATCCCTACTATTTAGTATTCCAGAAAAAGATGTAGGATGTCCCAATACATGCACGTCAATTGTAGTATGCTGAAAATACATAAATGCCTCCACTAACTCCAATAGCATTTTGGAGTATTCGTCTTTATTCTTGACATTTCTCGACATAATGAAAATAAATCTCCCTTATCTGATTTTTTTTTCTCTCTCTCCTGTGGCCCTAAAACTCTTCTGTACTTTAGTAGGCTATGTAGTGCAGTAAAAAGAAAGAGTATGCGATTTGGAACGCAGGCACATACAGTATCTCACAAAAGTGAGTACACCCCTAACATTTCTTCAAATATTTCATTATATCTTTCCATGCGACAACACTGAATAAATGACACTTTGATACAATGTCAAGTAGTCAGTGTACAGCTTGTATAACAGTGTAAATTTACTGTCCCCTCAAAATAACTCGACACACAGCCATTAATGTCTAAACTGCTGGCAACAAAAGTGAGTACACCCCTAAGAAAAAATGTCCAAATTGGGCCCAAAGTGTCAATATTTTGTTTTGCCATCATTATTTTCTAGCACTGCCTTAACCCTCTTGGGCATGTAGTTCACTAGAGCTTCACAGGTTGCAACTGGAACCCTCTTCTACCCATTCATGACGACATCAAGGAGCTGGTGGATATTAGAGTCCTTGCGCTCCTCCATCTCCCGTTTTAGGATGCCCCAAAGATGCTCAATAGGGTTTAAGACTGGAGACATGCTTGGCCAGTCCATAACCTTTACCCTCAGCTTCTTTAACAAGCCAGTGGTCGTTCGGAGGGGTGTTTGGGGTCGTTATCATGTTGCAGTACTGCCCTGCGGCCCAGTTTATGAAGGGAGGGGATCATGCTCTGCTTCAGTATGTCACAGTACATGTTAGAATTCAATGAACTGTAGATCCCCAGTGCTGGCAGCACTCATGCAGCCCCAGACCATGACACTCCAACCACCATGCTTGACTCTAGGCAAGACACACTTGTCTTTGTACTCCTCACCTGGTTGCCGCTCCACACTCTTAACACCATCTGAACCAAATAAATGTATTTTGGTCTCATCAGACCACAGGACATGGTTGCAGTAATCCATGTCCGTAGTCTGTTTGTCTTCAGCAAACTTTTTGTGGGGTTTCTTGTGCATCATCTTTAGAATAGGCTTCCTTCTGGGATGACAACCATGCAGACCAGTATGATGCAGAGTGCGGCGTATGGTCTGAGCACTGACAGGTTGACCCCCCACCCCTTCAAGCCCTTCAGCAATGCTGGCAGCACTCATACGTCTATTTTCCAAAGCCAACCTCTGTGTACGACGCTGACCATGTGCACTCAACCTTCGTAAACTGGGCCGCAGGGTGGTATTGCAACATGATAACGACCCCAAACACACCTCCAAGACGACCAGTGGCTTGCTAAAAAAGCTGAGGGTAAAGGTTATGGCCTGGCCAAGCATGTCTCCAGACCTAAACCCTATTGAGCATCTTTGGGGCATCCTCAAATGGAAGGTGGAGGAACGCAAGGTCTTTAATATCCACCAGCTCTGTGATGCTGTCATAAATGGGTGGAAGAGGGTTCCAGTTGCAACCTGTGAAGCTCTAGTGAACTACATGCCCAAGAAGGTTAAGGCAGTGCTGGAAAATAATGGTGGCCACACAAAATATTTACACTTTGGGCCCAATTTGTAAATTTTTTCTAAGGGGTGTACTCACTTTTGTTGCCAGCAGTTTAGACATTAATGGTTGTGTGTCGAGTTATTTTGAGGGGACAGTAAATTTTCACTGTTATACAAGCTGTACACTGACTACTTTACATTGTATTAAAGTGTCATTTATTCAGTGTTGTCCCATGGAAAGATATAAAGAAAAATGTGAAGAAATGTGAGGGGTGTACTCACTTTTGTGAGATACTGTACATTTCTTTAAATAAATTATAGCTGTAGAATTGTCACCTACCTCTAGTTGTAGATAGAATTTGGCTTTCATTTCAAAGTAGGGCCTGAAGAGGGAGAGAGAGGAAGACATTAGATTAGACCGTTGGGAAATAAAAAAATTATAACAGTATAACAGTAACCTAGAAAGAGAACGGAACTTCCACGCTATCACCATAGCAACATGGACATAAAAGGGATGTTGGGATGTTGGGATGAGAGAACGATGCAAAGCGGATTAACACCCCGCTGTGACGTTAACACACACACACACACAGAGGGACACGCACACACAGAGGGACACACACACACACACACACAGAGGGACACACACACACACACAGAGGGACACACACACACAGAGGGACACACACACACACACAGAGGGACACACACACAGAGGGACACACACACACACACAGAGGGACACGCACACAGAGGGACACACACAGAGGGACACGCACACAGAGGGACACACACACACAGAGGGACACACACACACAGAGGGACACACACACACACACAGAGGGACACACACACACACACAGAGGGACACACACACACACACACACAGAGGGACACACACACACACACACAGAGGGACACACACACAGAGACACACACACACACACACACACAGAGGGACACACACACACAGAGGGACACACACACACAGAGGGACACACACACAGAGGGACACACACACAGAGGGACACACACACAGAGGGACACACACACACACACACACACACACACAGAGGGACACACACACACAGAGGGACACACACACACACACACACACACACACACACAGAGGGACACACACACAGAGGGACACACACACACAGAGGGACACACACACACACACACACACAGAGGGACACACACACACACACACACACAGAGGGACACACACACAGAGGGACACACACACAGAGGGACACACACACAGAGACACACACACACACACACAGAGGGACACACACACAGAGGGACACACACACACACACAGAGGGACACACACACACAGAGGGACACACACACACACACAGAGGGACACACACACAGAGGGACACACACAGAGGGACACGCACACAGAGGGACACACACACACAGAGGGACACACACACACAGAGGGACACACACACACACACAGAGGGACACACACACACACACAGAGACACACACACACACACACACACAGAGGGACACACACACACACACACAGAGGGACACACACACAGAGACACACACACACACACACACAGAGGGACACACACACACAGAGGGACACACACACAGAGGGACACACACACAGAGGGACACACACACAGAGGGACACACACACAGAGGGACACACACACAGAGGGACACACACACACACACACACACACACACAGAGGGACACACACACACAGAGGGACACACACACACACACACACACACACACACACAGAGGGACACACACACAGAGGGACACACACACACAGAGGGACACACACACACACACACACACAGAGGGACACACACACACACACACACACAGAGGGACACACACACAGAGGGACACACACACAGAGGGACACACACACACACACACACACACACACAGAGGGACACACACACACAGAGGGACACACACACACACACAGAGGGACACACACACACAGAGGGACACACACACACAGAGGGACACACACACACACACACACACAGAGGGACACACACACACAGAGGGACACACACACACAGAGGGACACACACACAGAGGGACACACACACACACACACACACACACACACACACAGAGGGACACACACACACACACAGAGGGACACACACACACACACAGAGGGACACACACACAGAGGGACACACACACACACACACACACACACACACACACAGAGGGACACACACACACAGAGGGACACACACACAGAGGGACACACACACACACAGAGGGACACACACACAGAGGGACACACACACACACACACACACACACACACACACAGAGGGACACACACACACAGAGGGACACACACAGAGGGACACACACACACACAGAGGGACACACACACAGAGGGACACACACACAGAGGGACACACACACACACAGAGGGACACACACACAGAGGGACACACACACAGAGGGACACACACACACAGAGGGACACACACACACACACACACACACACAGAGGGACACACACACACACACACACACAGAGGGACACACACACACACACACACACACAGAGGGACACACACACAGAGGGACACACACACAGAGGGACACACACACACAGAGGGACACACACACACAGAGGGACACACACACACACACACACACACACAGAGGGACACACACACACACACACACACACACACACAGAGGGACACACACACAGAGGGACACACACACACACAGAGGGACACACACACAGAGGGACACACACACACACACACACACACACACACAGAGGGACACACACACAGAGGGACACACACACACACAGAGGGACACACACACAGAGGGACACACACACACACACACACACACACACACACACAGAGGGACACACACAGAGGGACACACACACAGAGGGACACACACAGAGGGACACACACAGAGGGACACACACAGAGGGACACACACACACAGAGGGACACACACAGAGGGACACACACACACACACACACACACACAGAGGGACACACACACACACACACACACACACAGAGGGACACACACACACACACAGAGGGACACACACACACAGAGGGACACACACACACACACAGAGGGACACACACACAGAGGGACACACACACACACACACACACAGAGGGACACACACACAGAGGGACACACACACACACACAGAGGGACACACACACAGAGGGACACACACACACACACACACACAGAGGGACACACACACAGAGGGACACACACAGAGGGACACACACACAGAGGGACACACACACACACACACACACACACACACACACAGAGGGACACACACACAGAGGGACACACACACACAAAGGGACACACACAGAGGGACACACACACAGAGGGACACACACAGAGGGACACACACACAGAGGGACACACACACACACACAGAGGTACACACACACAGAGGGACACACACACACACACACAGAGGGACACACACACACACACAGAGGGACACACACAGAGGGACACACACACACAGGCTCGCAGAGATACACACAGAAAGAGAGAGTAAATCAGACACACACACACATACAGGGAGCGAGAGACACACACACACACACACACACACATAGAGACATACACAGACATACAGAGACACAGACACACGCAGAGACACACACACACACACACACAGATTTTCATTTTAAAGCTGACACCTGATACACGCGCCATTTCCTTAAACTTGTGATATTTGTAGGAGGGAATTAGCTATTGACAGCAAACCACATTCAGCCCGACTTCCCCTTTAAGCACCTGACTGGTCTCAAATAGCCATCACCTTTTAGATATGGTTAGTTTCACTGCTTTAGAAAGAGACAACTTTCGGAAATCAAGTCATATTTTGTAGCTGCAATTTTTGGTTTAAGGAAAAAAAAGGAAAACTATTTTACCAAATAAAATGTGTTATGTGAGTTGATTATTACAGGATTTCAATAATAAAGTTCTGATATTAAGATATGTTTTTTGTTTTCAAAGAAAGTCTGACTTTTATCAAAGGTGCCACGAGGAACTTTTAAATATTTCTGAAACAGTCTAATGTTTCCTCTGATGATCATGAATTACATGTAACAGCAAACGAGACCATCAGCGCAAAAAATGCTATTTTTATATAGTTTTTTCTTAATGCCTTTGTCATGGGTATGGGCTCACCCAGGAACAACAGCTGGCGTAGTAAAAACACTACCGCTGTTGTCCAAAGGGGGCGCTAGAATTAACACAAACTGTCCTCGGAGCACCTTTTAATCTAAAATGAAAGCCTTATTGTTGTGAGACTTCCCCTTTAAGCACCTGACTGGTCTTAAATAGCCATTACCTTTTAGATACGGCCAGTTTCACTAGATATGGTCAGTTTCAGTTTCACTACTTTAAAAAACAACTTTCGGCCAAATAGAGAACTAGCAACTAGCACTGCTTTGAAAAGAAACTGCTCCGGTGTGAGTAAAATAAATTAAACATCTAGACAACTTTTGAGTTGAACAGCTGATCAGTTTGAAAGTATTATTGAATAAACTTTGATAATTATTAATATGAGGGAATCAGAGCAAATTTGACTAATTTTTATTTAAAATAATAACCTTATTGACTGTTGTAATTCTATGACTCATTGGTCTCAGAATATTTGGACAATAGATCAGAGTGTGTGTGTGTGTGTGTGTGTGTGTGTGTGTGTGTGTGTGTGTGTGTGTGTGTGTGTGTGTGTGTGTGTGTGTGTGCTGAAAGCCTCACTATACTCTTATGTGGTTGTTAAGTAGCACACTTGAGGCAGAAAGAGTGTTTTATGGTCTCACTGTCTAACCCTACATTTTCCCATGTGTGACATCACACTAATTAAAATGTAGGGTTAGGATTAACAGGACAGCTGGGCCAAGGGAAGACTGATAGAAAGAAAAACCCCATTCATAATATTAAAATAGTGATTTTATAATGACAGAACTCCGGTTCCGTATGGGTGAAGTATTCCTTTTAAAGCAGCAGAGTTGAGGCTCTTACTTTGACTTGTTGATGGTTCGTTTGAGTTTTTTCTTCCAGTTGTTTCGTTCGACCTACTTTGATAATTATTATTATAATATACAAGATATACATTAGATATAATATAATATATCCGGTAGTATTTTACCTTTTTAAAATCACTATTATAATACAATGAATGAGGTTTTTCTTCCCTCAGTCTTCCCTTGGCCCAGCTGCACACTTGAAGTTCTTACTTTGACTTGTTGATGGTTCGTTTGAGTTTTTTCTTCCAGTTGTTTCGTTCGACCTACTTTGATAATTATTATTATAATATACAAGATATACATTAGATATAATATAATA